>NQII01002826.1:423629-438134 GCA_002778355.1 Clitarchus hookeri | reverse complement strand
GTTTTCTGATATATATATATATATAAAATTCTCACCGACGAAAATATAAATTTTACATCAATAGTTTGAAAAAAAATAATTTTAAGATGTAAACAGAATAACGTTGTTGTGCAGGGCTGTTTTTTTATATTTATAAGTTCTATGTGTACTATTCAGTAAACTAAGTTCAGCAAATTTGTTTACTAAAAAAAACCAAGAAATTTGCAACGCATAGAGAAAGTAATTGTGAAACTAAAGTCAGTTAGCCAACGGCTCACTCGACTGTTTGTCATCTGGCAACCCTGCTCCGCTCTGCTGTGCTTAATTTCGTACATAATAAAGTTCGTAAGCTATGGCGCAATTTTGCTGAAAGAAAATTGTAGCTAAAATATGATGGCGTTTCCACACCGTAAGGGAAAATGCGTCTACCTCATCTTAGTCTACAGTTACACATCACACAATTGCAGTATGCCTACAGTTTGCAATTAAGGATGTTTTACAGTGTGGGGAATATAAATGGGCAGTACTGAAGACAAAAACGTTTGTTGGTTTTACTCTGCTTCTATTTGTAAAGGAAGAGCAATATTATATTATTATAAAATTTTGTTTTAATAACTTTTGGGTATACTTTTAATTTTAGACATTTGAGCAAGAAAACGAGGTAGAATATATGTGAATATTTTATAGTATATTAGAGTAATCCATTATTTCATTTTTATTTACCAACATCAAATAATTTCATGTATCGAGTATCCGACTCTTGTTTCCTTTGTCAGATTTGCCAAATTTTATACACTTCTTTAAACAATATAATCTAGACCCGGCATGTTTATATACTACTATTTCCCTTCTGTATTCTTACGTCGGCGCATTGTTTGACTGGCTGCTGGATAGAGCTGTGGGGCGTTGCGACCTATCGCTCTCGAAAAGCTATTTTTTTTTTAATATCACAGCAACTTTATAGGCACATAAATTTATATTGTGATCGTAATAATGGTGATTTTGTATTACTGGCGATTTTGGCCGTATTCCGAGACGGGCGATGATAATCGGATGTCAACGATACTGCCATATCGACGACTTCCCAGTCTACGACTATCGAACCGCTCAAATAACTGCGCTTGTGTTGTGCGGTTGTGCACTCCTAAGAGCGCCAGGAAGGTATAGCGATTTCAGCATATACAGCCATTTGTTTGTGTTTTAGTTTGTTTGGAGTTGCAGGTTTATTATTTATATGAGCGTGATCTTAAAGCCCCTACCCTAAGGAATAGTTAGAATTGTAATTCAGGACATCACCTTAAAATTATTTTTTATTTACTAGTTTGTTTACATATAACGTACTTTGACAGTTATATTTATTTTCTTTTATTTTGCCATGTGAACTGAGCTTAGTTATCTTTGAAATTGTTAATTATTTTGTCACAGTTTTCTCTTTGCATTTTTCCTGGCTTAAGCAAGCCTGTTTTGCCACAGAGGAATGAATTTGATTACAGTTCTGTTAAGATAAGTGCCATATCTCAGGAAGTGACTAATATCTTGGAATTTTCCGTTTTTAATTATTGTCACCGTGTGAACCCCTATTGATTTACACACTCTCCCTAGACGCTATGGAAAACGGTACATCGTAACTCTTGTTCTTCAAGAATTCATTAATTTTGCACGTACCGCCCATCGTAATATTAGGAATGGTGTAGGGGGAGACGTTAGCTGCCGTATCCACCAGTACTGAATAAGTATGGCCTACATCGGGTATGGTACTACAATTTTAAATAACGGTTACGTATGTGCACTGCAATCATTTTAAACAATTTGGATTATCAAATTAACTTGAATTTTCAAGAGAGTGGTTTTGGAATTTTAAATTATTGTTTTTTATTAACGAAGAGCGTAACTATTTGATAGAACATAACCAGAAGCGAGCAGATAAGATATTTTGGTTATGTAGCCGTGCAAAACCATGAATTTTATACCAAGATTAATTTCTGAGTATACTATGAGCCAGTTGAATTTTAATCTCTCACGTATATCATCAATTTTGATTTCTAATTTTTAAGAGGTGATTTAGTATTCAGATCTATTACATCCGATTTTCTCAATTGAACGACAGCGAATATATTTATTGATCGGATTAATATTTCTGGATTTTCTGCACTGAATATTTTTCATTTATCATTGAACTCTCAATTTTTCCACGTATCGTTTCTGCAATAAAACTACAGTTTTCGCACACGCAAATGAATAGCTTATGTTTTGTGTAGTATTTGAAAGTAGTTATTAATATTTTATTCTCTATGGATTTTATGTTCTGGGTGTTTTATTTTCATATAAAGGATATGACATTTTGTTTTTTGTCTATGGCTACATGAAAAAGGGCCATGTGACGTCACGTAAGTCCGAATTCATTACGGATTACTTCTAATCTGTCAAAAGTATCAGATTAATTTCCTACCTGGTTTTGATATAAATAATCAGTCACTCTTTCATTGAATTTTAAAGGTAAAAGCATTTTTCCCACGCTTAGTGTTTAGCAAAGGGAAACCGATTCGCCTGGCGTCATTACAGTCTAGCTAGACGCCACGAGCAAAGAGAAAGTAAGCGGCGTTGTAGGAATTCTGCTAATCATCACACGCACGCCCGACATACCACTACATAATTATTCATTTAAAATAATTTTTCTTTTCACACTACAATTTTCATTATTTGTGAATTCACGCACACACTAAACACATCATAAAAGATATTTTCAAAAGAAGGTGATCTTACAAAATCTTCTAATCCAACCTCCAGCGTGATTCACTTTAATCATCAAGTCTGTGATCGGGGCCCGCTTTAAAAATTCTGTCAATAATCGTGCGACAGGAAACCTAACGTTTTACNTTCCCTGGAAGGAATTTGCTTCAGCTTGACGGGGCCGCGGTTATGTGGTGGTTAGACTAAATTGCTTCCAACCAAGGCGAATCGGGTTCGATTCCCGGTGAGGTCGCTCCCCGGATTTTCACATGTGGGAATCGTGCCGGACGATGCCGCTGGTCGGCGAGTTTCCTCGGGGATCTCCCGTTCCCCTCCGCCTTTTTTTTTCATTCCGGCGCTGCTCCATACTCACCTCGCTTCACCCTTATCGGCTCTCAAGACCTCGATGTTAAGAGCCGCCCAAACCACTTCACTCACCCATCACGCAGTTAGAGTGCACTTAGATTGAGTAGGAAGTTTCAGTACACTGCAAATGTCATATATATATATAAACATTATGAAGATCAGTGTTGATGAATTTCCACGTATTTAGGCCCCAGAAAGAACAATATATTCATGATCACAGTTAGGCCTGTAGCCTGTTTTAAATGCGAATTTTCAGTTATTCCATAGATTATTCCATAGAAACCTTCGTATAGGCTGTTCATGGTTAACTGAGCGCTTTTGAAAAAAAAAAAAAGCTTTGGAAAATGTCACTGCCCCTACCTGCATATATTTTAATGACAATACTGGATGTCGCACGTCCAATAAAGTTGGCAACAGCAGAGGGAAGGTACCGTAGTTAAATGCTTTAACGTTTAATTTCAAATGTTAGGTAAACATTTGAGAATACTGAAATAATTTAATTTTTTTTCAACGCGTGTAAGTGTAGGAATTAGTATATTTCTAAAGAATTTACTTTTCTGTTAACTTCAACAGTTATGCTTGACGTGTGCATGAATAAAGTGNGAATTAGTATATTTCTAAAGAATTTACTTTTCTGTTAACTTCAACAGTTATGCTTGACGTGTGCATGAATAAAGTGATCAGGCCCGTGGCAATGTTGATTTTACGAATGGCGGAACGATACACAATGTGCATACAAGTAGATCTTAAGCCGGGCTTCCAAAAGTGCTCAGTTTACCGTGAACAGCCTATGCCTGATTGCATGCAGACTGGGATAGCATGTCGTATAGAATCTTCCACCGGAACTTGTAGAACGCCAAACGCTGGGAGTCGCGTTGCATTGGTGTGCTGCGTGTTGTGTTTTCCTGTTGAAAAAAAAATCGTAGATGACGCAGTTGGCTATTTGTGATTGCTGCGAACAAAACTTACTAAAATGAATGTTACGAAAAAAGACTTTTTGCTTTATTTTAGCGGTATGGAGGAAGTTGAAGACGAAATTGATTTACCTTGCTGACTTTTACAGCTAAGCTAGAAAATATTTTAGTGAAGCGTATTCGTGTAGAGAAGGCGAGAAAGTTTACCGAGTGTGTATCATTAGACGACGAGGTGAAATTTAGAGACTTGTTTCAGATTCACGCGAGAACAGTTCTATTACACGGTGAATCTCATTGAGAAAGATTTGACAACTGAGCCGTGCGACAGAATTAAAAGGCCCATTACAGCATCTGAAAAACTTAAGTTTTATTTTTAATATGATTTGTGAAACTATGAATAAATATTATTTAATGCTAAAGTTCAGATTATACAATTGTATAATACTGTACGTATTTTTGGTGAACTCACAATTTGTACCTTTAATTTCTTTCAACATTCAAATGTAACATCGGTGTAAATGCAAAAAGCAAGCTTTATCGTCGTATTTAAAACAATCTGTTTATAGACTTGTGGTTAATTAATGGTGAATGAAAGTAAAAAAAAAAATGTATTAGCACAAAACAAGCCGGATATAGCTGTAACTTTAAAAAAATCGATATTTCTGGAGTACTTGAACTCGACTTCAAACTCGATTTTTAGCCTACTTTCCGAAGGAAAGAAAGGCATATGACATCGCTTTTCTGCCTGTGTGAGTATGTGTGTGTAGGTGTGTGTCTCTGTGTGTGTTTGTGTGTCTGAGCGTGTGTGTGTCCCCATTCCCCTTCAATTTTTGAAAACGTGAACCGAATTTCACCAAACTCGGTACACATATAGTACTAGTTAATGACACCTAACTTTTATAGTATTAGACCACGCCGGGCACTAACTTTCAAAGTAGCGGTTATTTTAAAATTTAGGGCGATATGTCATATCTCGGAAACCATTCAACCAATTTTAACCAAATTGTGTATGCTGACAGCGCAAGATGTTAGCTTTAAATTCATAGGTGAATATTTTTGTTTCGTCTACCATATTGTAAGATAGCGCCACGTGAAAAAATAAAGGTTTTTTTATGTTATATCTCAAAAACTACTCAACCAATTTTCTGAAAATTTGGCAAGTAAATAATACTATGATAGGCCAAGTAAATATAAGTAAATTAACTTCATTATGCGCTTATTTTCAAAATGGCGGTCATAAAAATATTTTTGGTTGTATTTGTATAACTACCATACCATTTAGCCAATTTTAACTATATTTTGTAATCAGGCCATATGTATTACAAGCATCATAGAAACTAAACAACCACTTTTGTCGGACATTTTTAAATATACGGCCATATGTAAAAATTAAACTTTTACATTATATCTCGAAAACTACTCAACCAATATTTGCCTAATTTGGCACGTCATAAATACTACGATAGGCCAGGTTAATATGAGTAATTAAACTTTATTAGGTAATTATTTTCAATATGGCGACCATATCAATATTGTACGTTTATTTGGTATAACTACCACACCATTTTAATACTTTAAACCAAATTTTGTACACTGGCAGTATATATTACATCATCAAATAAGCCAAAAATTAAACTTTTGCCCGCCATTTTGTAGGATAGAACTTCATAAATTAATTAAGATTTTGTGTAATTTCTCGGGAAACAATTGACAGATTACTACCAAATTTGGCAGTCAAATAGTACTGCTGCAGTTGATATGTACAAATATATTTCAATTATGTCAGGCACTTTTTTCCCGAAATGACAGCCATCTAAATATTTTAATATAGTATGCTATATATTTGAAAATATTTTACCAATTCGAACTTTACTTTGTATGCTGCGAGTATATATAACAAACATCAGATGTGTCTCCACGGAGCCTCTTTCATCCTCAATTTTGTAAGAATAAATAAATGTTTTTATGTCTTATCACGGGAAACAATTTTCCGATTCCTACCCAATATGGCAAACAAGTAGTACTGTGGTAGGTAATCTTAACTTATATGTTTTACGTATCTCAAACACTTATTTTCAAAATGGCGGCCATATAGCTATTTTAGTTTTGTATGTTGTGTCGTTGAATCCATGTAGCTAATTCCAAGAATACTTTGTATGATGGCTGTATATATCGCAACAATCAAATGTGTACAAACAAATTCTCTTTTGTCCACCATTTTGTAAAATAGTATCACTTGACACATTGAAATTATGTGATATCCGGAAAAAAAACTATTTCTACCAAACTTGGCAAACAATTAGCACTATTGCAGTCTATGTAAACTAATAAATTTTAAGTGGGTCGGACATACATATTTTCCAAATGGTGGCCATATAAACATTAAAGCTCAAAATTTTTTATCTAGGAAACTGCAAAACAAATTTCAACTTAACTTTGTATGATGACAGTATCAGTTGTATCTATCCAAATTGCCTATGCAAAGTCTTATTTCTCTGCCTTTTGCAAGATAGTCACAGATGAAATAATTGAGTTTTTATGCCGTATCTCGGGAAACAATCAACCTATTTCTTTTTAATTTGGCGAAGACGTTGAACTGTAGTGGGCTATATTAATTTATATATTTCAAGTATGCAAGTCTCTTATTTTCTGAATGGCGTGTATGCAAACATTTTAACTTATTGTGCTATATCTACGAAACTATGTAATAGATTTAATTTTACTTTGTATATTTTATCTATGACAATAATTGAAAGTGCTAATATATAAACTTTTTGCCCTCCATTTATGAAGATCGTCATATGATTAGTGGAGGATTTATGCCATATATTGAGGACCAATCAACCGATAGTCATACAGATATGCTCATTTGCTGGATTTTTTTTTTTTTTTTGCAAAGTTGTGTCAGGTTAGTATACTGGACATTTTGTCATATTTGCGGAATAATTTGACTAATTTCCACAAAATTTTGCACACTGCAGAAGGCCAAGTATAGTTACATGATTTAAATGGGGCCAGGCAATTCTTTAAAAAATGGCGGCCGTACAATTATTTTCATAAGTTTAGCACATCTAACAATTTCAATCAAACCTTTTATGCTGACATGATATATTACAAACATGGTGTACAGAGCCTCTTTTTAAGCAATTTTGTAAGACAGCCCCATTTAAGAAAATACTGTTTTTATGCCATATCTCGGAGACCAATCAACCGATTTCCAACCAATTTTTCACACAAGTAGCGTTATGGTAGGCCATGTAAACTTATATGATTTAGTGCCCCAGATACGTATTTTAAAAATGATGGCTGAGTAAATATTTCAGGTTAGCGAAGCATATTATTTAAATATTAGAATGATTACATCCTAAGTGCAAACTAACTTAATTTTACGAGTTTTTCTGAATTCGAATCTCGGGCAAGACTCGTGTATTTTAATTGTCTTTGCAGTGTTTCACATGTTTCTGGTTTCATCTCTAATGATATAGCTGTGAATGAGACGTCAATGCCTACCTACCATCTAAGCTTACAAGAACTTTACTAGAATTCATTTGCACCTAGGTAGAGGAAAGTAAGCTCGTTAGTTATCAGTATCTTCTTGTTTTTATCAAACTNTACTAGAATTCATTTGCACCTAGGTAGAGGAAAGTAAGCTCGTTAGTTATCAGTATCTTCTTGTTTTTATCAAACTACTCGAGTGAACTCGAGTGAGTGAGTGAAGAGATTTCGGCGGCTCTTAGCATCGAGGTCTTGAGAGCCGATGATGGTGAAGCGAGGTGAGTACGAAGCGGCCTCGGAATGAAGGGGCGGAGGAAACCGGGAGATCCCCGAGAAAACACGCCGACCAGCGGCATCGTCCGGCACGATTCCCACATACGAAAATCCGGAAGTTACCCCGCCGGGAATAGAGCCCGGTTCGCCTAGGTGGGAGGCTGGTATTCTAACCACTACACCACCGTGGCCGCCTGAGTCTTAAAAATATTAACCCGTCGTATCACTACCGGACCATTCTCGTAGGAGCGAGCCTGTTGCGCCGGCGTACCGTGTATCGCGCTCACTAAGAAACACTCTCACTAACGCACAGTGTTTGACATGCACGGCGTTGTGCGCCCAGCGTTCCACGCCACGCGAAAGACGCGGCGTCGTCAGAATAACACGGCTTTGGCAATCACGCTCGCGCTGGCTGGACGCATCCTCGCAGCGAAAGAGAAACCCGTCCGGCGCTGCTGGCTGCTCTTGGCGCTACTGACCTGGATACCTGGGATACTTTCTCCATCGTCTCTACCCCCCCTCCCCTTTCTTCTAAAAGTTAGATGTGCCCGCTCGGCTAGCTGCTGTTCTTTCGGGCAAAAGACATTTCAAGATACTGAAATTATCTGCATGATTATAGAGTTAAATTCTTTATCGTTGTGCTATGTAGGAATGGTATGAGAAAAGTATGACACTGGAGAAATAAGTGNATTATAGAGTTAAATTCTTTATCGTTGTGCTATGTAGGAATGGTATGAGAAAAGTATGACACTGGAGAAATAAGTGCAATTAAAAAAAAATTAATAATAAAACGGAGTTATAGGAATTATTAGTTTATGCCTATTTTTTTTTTACAAAACTCAAACAGAACAAAATTAAAGTGTCAGTTTATGAAGAAAATTTCAAGAAAATTTTTAANATTTTTTTTTTACAAAACTCAAACAGAACAAAATTAAAGTGTCAGTTTATGAAGAAAATTTCAAGAAAATTTTTAATCCGGTTCGCCCGTTTTCAATTTTAAACAGGTGTTGGATTTCAAGTTGGATTTCAAAGAAATTGCATCATGCCACTCTTGTGACCCCAATAGGCACTACCGCTGAAATGATTTTCAAGTAGTTGTAAATTTCGCGTTTAATTGATTTTTTGAAATTTTGAACGGATCAAGATTTTAACTTAAAAATTCTGATAGTTACGCTTAAAAAACACGACTTATGTTACTTTTTTTAAAAATGTGTTTGTATTTTTATCGAGTTATCATCTATATCGTTCCACAAAATCATAACATTTCCTCGAACTCTAAAAGAAAAATGTCTGGATCGTCAGTAGCATCATGGCAATGTCGGGCTTTACTCATCGGAGTGTTCGTTCTGTTTAAAATTATGTTTGATGTTATCCCGCATACGTATATTATACATACACATAAAATGTATGACNAGTGTTCGTTCTGTTTAAAATTATGTTTGATGTTATCCCGCATACGTATATTATACATACACATAAAATGTATGACTTTTAAAGTATGGATTTGACGTCGCTCAGTTATACGTATACATATATGAAGGCTAAATACAACTAAACCTCTTGATTACAGTGTCTTGTGAAGTTGGTATCTTTGCTAACATTTCACGTATGTTCGTGCATGTGTGTATGTATGCATGAATTCATACACGCATGTATTCCGGAATGTATATATTCATAAATTTATGCAAGTATGTGTTCACGTATGCATATGTGNAATTCATACACGCATGTATTCCGGAATGTATATATTCATAAATTTATGCAAGTATGTGTTCACGTATGCATATGTGCATTATTGCTTACATGTGGGTATATGTCCACGCATGTATGCAGGCATGCAAAATTACATGTATGTATATGCTATTCGCGGTAAAGTGAGCACTTTTTAAAGCCCTTTCATTTGGAATAATAGTCAATAAATATTTTTTATTCTAGCCTTAGACGTTAACTTCCGGGTGCGGTGGAATATACATACTGTATTTATTACATGCGTAGCAATATTTATCTAAAAAGGTCGTTAAAGAATAAAAACTAGCTCATAGGAAAAAAGTAACTAGGCCCTCAAAAGTGCTCACTTTGCCGTGAACATCTTTTATGTAGGCGTGACTGTATGTGTGCACGTATGTACGAATGTATGTATGCATTTTTAATGTGTATGCATGCATAAACGTCGACGCTTCAGCATTTAACATGGACTGCCCCGCAATTGAAGTGGCCTTGTAAGTGGAACTGGTAATTCGCCATTTCATTCGGGAATTTCCAAAATGTGGTCATTCACATTAAATTCCAATTTGGTTATATATTATTTATCATCATTATCGTGTTTTAACATTCTCGCATGTATGCCGAAAAGCTAATAGGAGGACAAATTGCATGATAAATTTACCGAAGCTTACTACAGCTACACAAAGCGCACACATACTTGGCTCGTCCATAACTGTAACCCAGAACTTCGTCATTTGAAGCACCTGTAGTATCTTCGAACATTCGTAATTACAGGAAATACAAATTTTGGCGAGTACCTGCCCCGATTCAAACCATTTTGAAGGTCGCCTCTAACCAGTACAGGAATAACTGTAGCTTGTGTGAAAGCTCAGAATTTTCTGATAAAACAGGCTTGGTAGCCATATTTGATGTTTATCATCCTCTTCCAAACAGACATCTGGAAAAGAATTTATAATGATCGAACTAGTGCGTGACGAAAGCTACCGCGAAAAAAATAGAAAGAAAATGCACGAAAGTAAAGTTTTCTACTGACCACGCCGAGGTCGGGATAAAGCAAATCGGGAACCAGGAAAAGAAGGCGAAGTAAATCAGCATCGAGCCGAATGGCCTTAGCAGTGACCGTGAAGAAATGTCTGCTCCTTGCGACAAGCGAACTCCTCGAAAGTCACGCGTTAGACCAACGCACTGCGTGTTATAGATGTGACGCTAGGATAAACAAAAAGCACGAGGGCTAACAGCTGAAGCTTTTTTTGTGTGAGCTCCGGTGCGTTGAAAACAGGAAGATGATCAGAAACTGTCGGGAAAGGCACGTCCACCCATCAGGGTAGGCGGAGGAACCGAGTAGAGTTACAAACATCACGCGCAGTTNTAGGCGGAGGAACCGAGTAGAGTTACAAACATCACGCGCAGTTTAATCTATTGCCATAACAACTGCGGACCCGATCACAGCAGAATGTTGCAAAATGACAATCTTAGTCTCCAGAATTATTCAAATTGCTGTTGATCAGCTACAAAACATTATAACCAATGGATAAAAAAAACTAAAATGATAAATGACGTACGTAAGTTTTTGAAGCCACATCTCAACCGCCAGACGACAATCCGCATTTTCGAAACAATGGCATTATCAATGCCGTAAAATAGAGCCACGCAATATACCAACTGTTAGAGTGCTTAAAAATTGCTCACCCAAGACTGTAATTATTTCATTCATTACATAATTTACGGTCTGAACATAATGCAGATAGAAGTTTTGTCAGTTAAATAATTTTACAGACTGCCAAATAAGATGAAATTAAAATTCTCATGCGACGTACAGATTTGCTCGGCTTTCGCCCATAACTACACGGAATGGTAATTAAGAAGCTGCACATTTATAAACAATGGATTAGTCTGTGTAATTTCCAGGAGTATAGTTTACGGTCTTGTTCAATATCATCAAGAAACCCACACTAAGATTAAATATCCAACTTGTAAATATTTTTAGCATAATTGCGTTCTTATTAGTCCATTTTTTTTTTACGTTTTTGAACTATAAGGCCTAGTGATGCTGAAGCTGCTAGAAAACTTGGTTTAGTTGTAACTGAATTTAGAGTAAATTCCAAGTATACTCTGACACAAATAATTATGTTTATAGAATATAAAATGAAGTGTGCACTAGTCACCGACTTTTCTGTTGACTGCTCCAACAGTTCTTTTTTGCAGAATGTTTTATGTCACATAGTTTTATTTTGAAAGTAGATAAAACCGTTCCTTAACGAAACCGAACTTTCTCTTAACGCAAAATTTTCACCTTTACTTCAGGGTTAAATTTACAGTAAAAAAAAGCTCCTAAAGATTATCTTTCCACCGTACAAATATATTTACTTCTTTGCTGGGAATATGGTAAGAATGTATTTCTACTACTAAACTGCAAAACGCTAATACTAATATTATTAAGTTAATGAGAATTTTGAAGCAAGTTGACTTGCAATTCTCTACCACGGTACATAATTCTGTATAAGTCCACACTTTAAACAAGTGCACTACGCTAGTGGCAACAACAACTATCATGGAAGCAACAATAATTCTATACTTAATTTGGCTGATAAAAAGTAAATATTATTTTTACCTTAGGTACTGCTTATGTACACTCGCAGAATGCTGAAACAGCTGTCACTATTGCTTCGAAAAGAAAGTAATTTTTATTTGCTTTAATTATTTATTAAACAGTAGATACGGCTGACATTAGCAGCATATACACAAACAGCAACAGTACGGAGCAGAATATGCTTTTTTTCGAAGTGCAGCTATTTTCCTGCGATAAGGCAACCAATATCACAAAAAAAAAATGTCCTCGTTTTTGCATTCAAACTTGTAAGTAAACAATAATTGCATTTGAGTGAGACAGTAGTTTTGTCATGCCTTTATTAAAATTACATTCTCACTTTATACTTAACTACGTATTGAATTGCATGCAAAATTATAATTAGTATTCACCGTGCTTAATAATGCTGGTAAACACATAGTAAGCCAGTTATTCTATATCTGCTGATTCTCGTCCGCAGCCCCTCGGCAACACCCTTCTTAACCAGTTCATTAACGGCAACCCACAAAAATGAATGGGTCACTCTCACGTTCTTTGATGTTAAGTTGTTATCCCTTTTGATCAGTGATTACAACTCTCCGGATTCGTAATATTGGGAAAGGGGGAGGTAGCATTTACCACGGTGGCTTGTTAGTCCATCAAGAAGAAAGGAAAAAGCCCAATCAAATCGTGAGGGTGGTTGTGGTTTCCTTTGCATCAAACGACTGAAGCACAATCAAACTCTGCGGCCACTAACCAGGTTTCGTGCTCTACGTAACCTATACCATAGCGCTCAGTAAATGGACTATTTTCGTAACCCTAACCACGATTATTCAAAGAAAATGTAGCGGTATCGAAGAGATACTCGAGCTCGGGTAACTACTACTTTCCATTAATAGGATATACCCACCAACGAGGCAGGCTGTTCAGACTACTGGGAGCTGGCAAATGTCTCTCCTATCTTGGGTGCCTGTAAGATACAGTCTAACGCCCATTACAGCTTGATCAACAGGCGTGCAAATAGATCTAACATTACTTCCCCAAGTCTTCTCCGAAGCAAGAGTTTCGACAAGTGCGTTCACGAGTCAAGCTCTTGATCAGCAATTATGTGCAACAGCCAGACCTTTCCCTATGATCTCCTGTGGTACTAGAAATTTTTCAATGCGTCCTAAATTTGGACCCCAGTAAAACTCCATCAATCAAGCGCCAACAGCAGGGTGGTCGCAGTTTAAGACTCGTGCAAGAACGGTTTAAATATTACCCATGCCCCAACATTGTCAGTGTCTGGCTCCTATTACCATTTCATGGCGGTAGTTATTTTTCTCTCGGACCTGTCTTCCACTCGTAAGCACACGTCCTTGCCCTTTTGTAGTCACCTTGCATAATCTCTATGATCCATCCCATACTACAATGGAAGATAAAGGAGTGTCTTTTGGTATTTGCCTCTGATGCCATTTTATAACCACATATGCAATAATCTGCCCATTAAGAGATTAAGTGAATCTGCCACTGATGCATATAACCTAGTTTGCGTGGCGTCATGTTGCAACAACGTGCATACCTGTATCCTCACGATACAGCCCATACCAGTAAAAGGCGGATAGTACTTTGACAGGGGAGGCTGTGTAATCAGTCACTTCAATGCACCTTGTCTCCTTGGAGGGTGGTTGGCAGCTATCTCCTTGGCCGAAGTCACGAAGGTTTTCCAGACCATAAGATTTTGACTTAGAATGCTAGTAATGTAATTTTTTGAAACTTTATGTTACTAAAACATGAAAGTTGTTTTCAACGAGAATCCTGGCGTAAAACAGGTACGTTAAAATCAAAAATAAAATATTTAACTGTGTAGTTTACCTGTCATTGGGAATACATAGAGAACATTTGGTATGCCTCTTTCACAATTCGTTAGCTGGCCTTTGTCATAGTATGCACCCCTGCAGGGGCTTTTCTCTGCATTTCCGAGGATGCTACTAAGTTCCNAAGTTCCCGGTGGAACCGGCGCTTTCCTCACCAAACCTCCCCTCCTGGTGGCCGATACCTATTAAAAGGTCATACCAGGATCACTTCTTTCTACTGTACGTTAACTCCCGCAAACAAAAGCTAGATCGGCTCTTTTGTTTCGCAGGGCACCACCGGGAACTTTGAATTTTGAGTCCGTCATACTGGTCCGAAAAGAATTTAAAAACACAAAAGCTAAATACTTACAACACAATACATTTAAACACTACCGCGCTCGCGCTTCTCCTACACACGAAAAATTAAGTATGACGGCATTCCCTTAGCACATTCTCGGCCCAGTGCAACCAGGCTGTGTCGGACTAAGATTTGGGAAACAGCTGGTAGCCAGGATTGTTTCCCGCCTCCTCGCCCCTGGTCGCAAAGGGCGTTAATCTACACCACACTGCAGACGTTCGATTCCATTCACACATTAAATACACTCATTCCACTATCATTCTC
>NQII01002826.1:372635-414342 GCA_002778355.1 Clitarchus hookeri | reverse complement strand
GTACGTGTCGTGGTTCATTTGTTTTACAAACACCCTGTGAGTTATGGGAGTCAAGACTCCCGGTCTCACGACACCAAGGCCATTCGTTGGCATTTGAGGGTTCGGCGGCGGCTGGCTCTTCACCTCAGAAGACCTACTTTGCTTTTCCAAATTCCGTTTTAGTAGGGTCCTGGAAATTCACCGCTTTTCCCCTTCACTTTCGTAGGCAAAAGTGAAGGGAATAAAATATTGGAAAAACCGCGGTCCAGGGGCTATACTGGGTCGCACAACACACTACCCGGTATGCGAATCACCGCGCATGTCGGGTTAACTACCATAATGAATGAAGGCCTGGGCGGGATGGGTTAGCTGCCCCTAACCCAGACCGCTTGGGAAGACAAGGACCGCGGTGGCTCTTCGCCTCAGAACAAGCCCAGTTCCCGCAACGTACACATCGCTCCCTGCGCCTCCCCACTCCTTCGTACTATCCGCACTCTCTCTCTCGAGCAACTACCCCACACACCAGTAAATTCATACAAGAACACATATACAAAGATTAATTGTCGTTACTATTCGCGGTAGGTTCCGACCAACTATAAATTCAAACAACACGCAACACAATATAAGTTCAAACATAACTTGACTTCAGATATTTTAACATTAATATCTTAATTATATTATTAGATTTAAAACGTATACCAACTATTAATTGCTGCCAACTTAGAATTAATAACAACTGTATATATATATATACACATCCTAGTTTTTATTTTATCGTAACTTATTGCAGGCCTTGCCTCATCGACCTTCTTCCAGACAACTGCAATTTTTCGGCTTAGAATCCGCTTTAAAGAATTAAAACCACCAACGAAGAACTCCGGTCTTCGCCGCGGTTCTTAACAAGCCCTGCATTTCAAAATTCTGGGTTTTTAGGAACCATTCCTCTCCTTTCCCTCAGCAAGTAGGGAAGAATAGTTAATAGTTACGGGTACCAGGTCTCCTGGCGCTACATAGGGGTCCTAAAACAAAACATACTGCTGGCTTGCCCCAGAATAACAATTTGATCGACAGCCAGGCGGGATGGGCTAGCTGTCCGCAACCTGGGCTTTATATATGTTAAACAAATGGGAGGACAAGAGCCCTCACAAGGGCTTGTACTTCCCCCGCGCTGAGGGAGTAGCGTCCCAGTGATGATAAACGGTGGCCAAGAGTCTGGGCGTCCCGTCTCGTCACACCAGCCTTGCCTCTTGCAGCGACCAGCGCACCAGGTGCTCGAGTTGGAAAGTTACTTTCACCGGCACTGTAACGGTACGAAACTGCCCCCCTTCCTCCTCCCCTCACCTGCCTTCAAATTCCCCCTCCCTACTACACGCCCTTCAGTCTCGGTCAAGGTCTGCTCCCACAGCCGCCGTCCGCTTCAAAACAATGCACTTACCAGCGGCGCTTTGTTGCTCGCGCTGGTGTGACAATTAATTAATGTATCACGCGTACTTACTTTCCCGTCATTAAAAAACTTTTCCTAGTAATCTACTAATTTATTAATTATATTCTCACCCGCAAGACGGTATGTGTAACGAATAATTAAAAAGTCAAGAGTGTGTTATGCATGACTGCACGATGGGCACGTTTATTGTGTTATAGATGACTGTGTTAGACACATTTTCAAGAGTCAATGTGTAGAAAACCAGGGAAGTGCAATTCTACAAAATAATTTTTACAGTCATTGCGATACGGTTGGTCCACACTTGGGCCTAGTTGAGCATTTATGAAAGTTGTGAACAGTTTCTTCATTCTGGTTGTTGAGTATCCTTCCACCACGTATTAAAATCAACATCGCCATTGGCTTATTGACGAGTGATCACGCGCTTTTCAAATTTGCGGTGTATTGAGTACGTCGAACGGCGACAAGGCATTAGTGGGCCAACATTAGACTTTCATGAATGGGGAAGGAATGAGCCAGGCCTGTGCCAAGGAGCCATCCTAGCATTGGCCTAGCGTGATTTCAATAAACCCTGGAAAACATAAATTAGTATGGCTGGACAGTGAATCAAACCCGGGTGGTCCCAAATGCGTCATATCGCTTAGTTAATCCGTTAAAAAATTGTAAACAAACTTATGTTACAATTATGTCAATTCTTATTATAATGTGTATAAAAAAGGGGATTTTTGTTGTCACTACTTTAAATGTAACGCAAGTTTAAGTAAATTATTATTAATGGTATCACTTCTGTTGATTCTCTGAAATCATAGCTACGAGCATTCTAAACTGTTTTTATGAGGTAATGTAGGATATACGTTCTTTCAGACAGCATGCAGTTTGTTACAGTTTGTCACTTTCTTATTCATCATCTTCAATGTTATTCAAACATGTGTTTGTTTCTCATAGTTAAATTAATTGTTCTGTATATTTCACTTTCCAAAAACATTGTGCGTCATTTCTTTAATTTATAAGAAACAAGTGAATCTTTTCTGCGGAAATGTAACGCNTTTCACTTTCCAAAAACATTGTGCGTCATTTCTTTATTTTATAAGAAACAAGTGAATCTTTTCTGCGGAAATGTAACGCAAAATACAAAAGAAGACTAAGGAAGTTGCTCTTTTCTATGTAACATTGTTAGACTCTTCATACAGTTGACACAATTAATTAATGAAATTCACAAAACAGACGTTCTAACATCTTGTGGAGTAGCCTTTGGCTTTGATAACTGATTGGCATCTGCTCTGCATGGGGTTTCAAGACTCATGCTGTACCATTCTTCAGTCACTACTCTTCAGCTCCTCCTTGGAAGATATATTTCTGCTGCGTACTAGACACTTCAGAAATGTCCATATATGTTCAATGGGGAACTAGGAGTAAGTGAAGAGATCTGGGCGGCTCTTAACAGCGAGGACTTGAGAGCCGATTGAAACTGGGAGGCTGAGGAAGTGTTTTCACTTGTTATGGAATGTTCCAAATTATCCTTCCTTTATTAGGATTAGTTGCATGCCTCGGGTCGTTGTTATGTTAACAAATGTAGGGAAGTTAACATTCCTATTTTTCCTGCACTTTGCTTGAGATTGATATTTTGAATGCCGTTATACACAAACTTGTCCATTGTACCATCAATGAATTGAATATTCCCGACCCCTATCGCAGACATACAACCCCAAATCATAACTGAACCTCCGTCATGTTTAACTGTGGGTAACGTCATCAGCCGTATTAGCTTTTGTCCATACCCTATGGATACCATCCGAGCCAAAATGGTTGGTGTTAGTGTCATGTGACCAGATGACATTGTTCTAACGTCTCCTGGTTATTATCAAGATGCGAATAGCAGCCTTGCGACTCAGTTCTTTTTACCGACGTAGGGCCTCATCCTTGCCACATGCTGTTATATCCGTGCCTACTCAGAGAACTGTCTCAAAACACATTTCTTACCTGTAGCGCGTAGTTGAGGTGCGCTTGTACGGAGAATAGATGTTATTCGCCACAAATTAGTCATTCATCCCGAGGACTCGAGACATTTTTGCTTATGTTTTCTTGGTATGTTTTTGGTATGATTTTTTAATTTGTTTACATGATACTAAACTGTTGCGTGACTCGTATTCAAGAATTGCCCTATCTTTCTTGAGGAAAATCTCCTAGCCTAAATGCTAAATTTACCAATTCCTCTTTCAGCTCGGACGCAAGTCTCTTACCTATTTTATTGAGACCGCTGCAGGTTGTACGCGAAACAGCAACAACGCACTCTATAATCACATGTAACACAGCTGTTTATGCTAGACTCATGGTCATCAAACGACTAATTGCGTACTAGTGTATGGGCGGCAAAGTGACCTTCGTTTGGGGTTAGAAGTAGCTTTTCTTTTTCTTCACAGGGACTGCGTTTGAAAGGAAATATTTTGTACACTAGATCTGCACATTTTTCGCTTATCAGTATAATGNTTCTTCACAGGGACTGCGTTTGAAAGGAAATATTTTGTACACTAGATCTGCACATTTTTCGCTTATCAGTATAATGCATAACATTCATGCAGTGATTTCAATAACATAATGGTAAAATATACTACTTTCTAATGGCCGAAACTGTGCATGAATAAAAAAAGTTGCATATTGTATATCTGAAGCCATATAATTTTATTTCCCTTACGTAAAAATTATAAAATTTGAAATTAAGGTATTTAAGAGAATAACTTTTTACTTATAAATCTTTGGCATACTGTCCTGTAGGGTTGTATGTTTCTAGAGTTTCTAAAACTTATTTCAAATGGCAACATTGAGCAAGAATGCATTGACTGTGTCAAAACATGTACCATGACTACTTAGTGATAGTTTAATGTTAGAGATCCTATGCTTTGCTGCTAAAAGAAATCTACAACTTAAAGTAACGCTTACTTCAACTTAAANAGTTTAATGTTAGAGATCCTATGCTTTGCTGCTAAAAGAAATCTACAACTTAAAGTAACGCTTACTTCAACTTAAAACGCAGTGAGGTCATTACAGACAGGGCAAGTTGCTCAGCCAAGCATGAAAAGGGAAGGAATCGGCTATTCTTTTTGATAAGAAAACACCCCAGCATTCGCCTGGAGTTATTTCGGGAAACCTAACACCGAAACCAAGATGGCCGGACCGGGACTCGAAACCAAGTCCTCCCGAATGCGAATCCGAGGGTTTACTACTATACCACCTTGCTAGGTGGGGAACAAGAAGAACTTACAAACTTAGCATACCTAACGTTATATCGAAAAATAACACGTACATATCCATTACTCCTCTGTGATTATAACCTGGAACCTCACATGTGGGGGGGGCACGGTGGTGTAGTGGTTAGACTACTCGCCTCCCACCAAGGCGAACCGGGCTCGATTCCCGGCGGGGCTGACCCCGGATCCCCGCATGTGGGAATCGTGCCGGACGATGCCGCTGGTGGGCAGGGCTTCTCGGGGATTTCCCCGCCCTTGCATTCCGGCGCTGCTCCACACTCACCTCGCGTCACGCTCATCGGCTCTCAAGACCTCGATGCTAAGAGCCGCCCAAATCTCTTCACTTCACTCACTTGTGGGCAGTAACGCAAGAAACCGCAGCCACAGAAACTTAACTAAAATTTTTATTTTGTAACACATATCAGGGACAGTTTTTTGAGAGCTATTCACAAATTGCAAAACAGAAAATAACTGTTTTTAATCTTTGTTTGGTAATTTAATTTCTTGTGACTTATTAACTAGTCAAGAACCGCTGTTATTAGTGCTCTCGTAGTAGTGAGTACAGGCGCCTCGCTTCTATATTGTCCTGAGTGTCTGCAAATGTGTGCAGACCTTAGCGGCCCTGCCTACCAAGCGAGCAGCAGTGAACTTCAAATGGGGAACCAATGTCAAACGAAATTCCTTCTCACTGCGTCAATCTATTTCAAACAAAAAANAGCAGTGAACTTCAAATGGGGAACCAATGTCAAACGAAATTCCTTCTCACTGCGTCAATCTATTTCAAACAAAAAAACATTTTGACCCGGCTTTCTCAGAAAATATTGGTACATAAAATAATTTAAAAAAAAAATGTATTCATTTTTTTTTTGTTATTTTATTATATGTTAATATCAATAATACATTTTGAAAATAAATATTTTAAACAAAACAATCGACAAGATGTCTTAACGTAACAACATTCCTTAAGAGATTGCACGTAGAATACTTTTTGTTGAAAGAGATGCCTTTAAAATTGACGCAATGAGAAGGAATTTCGTTTAACATTGATTCCCCATTTGAATTTCGCGGCTGCCGGCTTGGTAGGCTGGACCGTTAAAGAATACTGAAATTATGTTCTCCCGATAAATTCCTTCCATCTTCATGTAGCCGCATGGGTGGATCAGTACNTTGAATTTCGCGGCTGCCGGCTTGGTAGGCTGGACCGTTAAAGAATACTGAAATTATGTTCTCCCGATAAATTCCTTCCATCTTCATGTAGCCGCATGGGTGGATCAGTACTAATCAATATTTACCTGAGAGCATTCTGAGCATTTCCCACAGCTGTGATGCACTCGCAANCATGGGTGGATCAGTACTAATCAATATTTACCTGAGAGCATTCTGAGCATTTCCCACAGCTGTGATGCACTCGCAAACTGCTGGTTCTGCGCCATGAATATCCCTGCAGTCCATTGACGTTTGCGTGCACACGTACCGTCACACCCCACAATCGGCAACTTCGTAGTAAAGTCATCTGTCTCTAATTCCGCTGCGTTTGATCTCATGTCACTCACTCATCAGGCACAGCTGGCTACAGGTCGCTCTCATTTTAGGCGCGATGGCTGGTATTCATGGGCCGGTAATTCGTTTGCAGATTCCCCGTCTTTTCAACAACGGGGTTGTGTCGTACATTGATTACGAGGTTGTAGTTTGCCCCACAAATACAGGGTGAGTATAAAAGAATACCCCAACTTTGAAGGTCTATAATATCAAAACCAAACAACCTACAACCTTGATTGACCAATCAAATGAACCGTGGAACCGTGAAGTTTGTTTACCATACATTCATAAACGTTCAATGTGATCGCCATGAGTGGCCCGAATGACATCTACGCGATAATCAAACTCGTTCCACGCTCTTGTCTGCATGTCCGGTATCACGGTTTAAGGTGGTGAGGGGGAAGCGAGCTCGCATTTCGACAAGTCAATGTGAAGGGGACGAACTGATGTTTCCTTTATGTGCCGAGAGATGACACTGGGAGCGTCTGTCGTCGCACTATGAGCGTTTGTTGTGTGTTAGTCCGCATCACGATGACGACAGAATAACAGAAGGCGTTCTGTGTTATTCAGTTTGCTAAATGTGAATCAGTTACGACTGTTCAACGTGAATTAAGTCGCAAATACGGACTTCGTCCGCCCGGTAGGTGGAGTATCGTACGTTGGTTTCGTCAGTTTCGTGATACAGGATGCATTTGCAAAGCCACAAGTTCCGGGCGGCCACGTGTGCCCGAAGAGAATATGCAACGGATTCAACTAGCGTTCGTTCGCTGTCCGAGACAATCAACTCGACAAGCTAGCCGGGAAATGCAAATCCCTCAATCGACAGTATATACAGTGTTGCGAAAGCGATTGCTATACAACCATACAGGTTACAGCTTGTACAGGCTCTTGCCGAAAGAAATAAAGAACTGAGACGTGATTTCTGCGCATTCTTTCTTGCCCAGAACGAGGTAGACGATACCTTCATGTCTAAGCTGGTTTTTGGTGATGAAACGACGTTCCATACAAATGGTAAGATGAACCGGCACAACGTGGAGATATGGAGTCAGGAGCCTCCACATAAACCACCGAACACGAGCGCGCTTCCCCCAAAGTGAACGTGTTTTGCGCTATATCCAAAGACACTGTTTTTGGCCTTTTCTTTGTTCACGAGCCCACTGTTACTGGAATGCCTTATTTGGACATGCTTACAGAGTGGTTGTTTCCTCAGTTAGAAGAGGCGGCAGAGGACTTCATTTTCCAGCCGGATGGTTCCCCCCCCCAGTTGACACCTAGCTGTTCGTGGATATCTGAACGAGATGTTGCCGCAACGCTGGATTGGTCGAGGAGCAGCTGGTCACCAGGCTCTTCATCACTGGCCCCTAAGAAGCCCGGATATTACCCCGTGCGATTTTTTCTATGGGCGTACAGAAAGGATCGAGTGTTTCGTCCACCATTTCCGGCTAACATTGACGACCTCAAAACTAGAATTACGGACGCCATACAAACCGTAACACGGCATGCTGACAAACAAGAGTGTGGAACGGGTTTGATTATCGCGTAGATGTCGTTCGGGCCGCTCGTGGTGGTCACATTGAACATTTATGAAGATATGGTAAACAAACTTCACAGTTCCAAGGTTCATTTGATTGGCCAACCAAGGTTGTAGGTTGTTTGGTTTTGATATTACAGACCTTAAAATTTGGGATATTCTTTTATACTCATCCTGTATTTGCACCTCAGTTCACCCCACTCCTGTGTAGCTGGTTCAACCATCGAGCAAAAGGAAGTGAGGAGGTCCCCAAGGATGACTGCTTGAACATGTAACAGCATATATGCTAAAGGATTCTAAGAACATACATTACATTTCGTTCAGAGGTCATCGGTGCTTGTGATCGCTGAAGACATTTCATACCCATAAAGGGATGAGGCCGGACTGGTGATTACTCACGCTCAGCCCTTCACATGACTTAGATTGAGGATGATACTAATGGAGGAAATTTCTTTCAACCTTAGACTTCTTGTGCATAACCGCGAGACATTAAATCCGAAGTTTATCTTCGACAAGCTAGTTAACTCTGTGACGCATATGATCAAAATTCGAAACACATCTGACACGATATAACGTTGACAATTTCTGATTAAGCATTTGAATGGAAACTTAATTGAAAAGCTGTTTTCTCAAACAATTTGTATTGGTCTGCAGATAAACACAATGCACAAATCTCCATTTCGACTGATAAGGAGCAAGCATTCGTCACCAACAGAAAACCCTTATTTGCGACCCCGCAGTGTGTCCTAATAAAATTTCGAACATCATTTGAATTAGAAAGTACTGCACACATTTCTGACAAAACCGTAGTCACGAGCAGGACTGCTATGTGCGAAGGAAGACGGGGCAACGAAGCGGAGATCGTATACCGTGATTCTCTCCCCTATGACCTTGGTAGACAGGAAGGAAGCAAGACTTATTTTTCTACATGTCGGAAACACGCGATATGAAAGTTGAAGGCATTCTCAGTACTCGTTCTTAATTCAGGAAAAATAAATTTGTAAAAAATACTTAATGCTATGATTTAAATCTAGTGGAAACAGCATCGAAAATTGGCATATCTTTTTTATTTATGATTACGAAACTCCCATACGAGTGCCTGTTTGCGTTTGTTCCTGATTTTCTTATTCTGCGCATGTCATAAACACTGATTCACTAAGTGCCAGCAGAACTGTCAAATTCGTGTGATCATACAGTGATGAGGATGTCTGATTCCGTTAATTTTACCAACACACGCATACTTTTACAAAGAAAATAATTTTGCATTGCCTGAATATCTTATATTTGCTGTAAAAATCAAATAATTGTTTTATTGAATATCACGGTTAACTGAGCACTATTGAAAGTCCTGTTTGGGATCTACTTTCTACTCATTTTGCATCCTTACATACACGAATGTAAAATAAACATTGCCGTGGACCCACTGACACTATTCAAGCGCGGATCAAGTGTTACTGTGAAATTATTAGTAACATAAATATTTTACTAGTAATGCTAATTATTACTCTTACGCGAATTAAAAACCGAAAACAAATTGAAATAATTACAGCGTCCACAAATTTCAACATAGCATTTTTAAACCGACGTTAAGACTTGTAACTACATTTCCTAACTCGTTGCCAACTTTACCATGAGTTTTTCAATCGGTTCTTGCATTAAGATGAATGCAATTATAGGCAGTATTTTTCTTTTTTCAAAGTTTGATTTCAATAGTGCCCTGATATTAATTATAAACAGTGAAACAGTCACGAGTTCAGACCATGTGTTTATGCAAAGTCTGTTAGCAAAGCAGTCGTTCAATGTTGGTACTCGGAAAAGGATTACTACGCTGCTTTCATAATTAAGTTCTCCTTCGTATTCCCTATAAAGTCTGATCACGAGATGGCAGGCCGAGCCCGCGCGTTAGTTTACAGGTAGAATGCAATTTGTAGATAATGGTTTGCAAGGGAAAGTTTTCTTCAAATGCTTATATAAGCGTAACGGCATAAATGTATGTTCCTATTAGAAAATATTAAGGCCCCTGTTACATGGTAAATTAATTACGTTGAGCAGTTTTTGTAACAAGAATTTTAAAACAGAACTTCCGAAATATTTTTCAGTGTTTTGCTATGACAAATCCCGACACTTCATACTACATTGGATACAGCTTTTAATACACTTTTTAGATATTTCAAAACTTATATCTGCAAAATTAACATGTGCGTAGGGGACATGAGGCATTTTATACTTGTGTTAATGTAGTCCTTACTACTCTCTTGCATACTTGCTACTGCATGCAGTATATGTTCCGCTGGTCTTGCCTTAAAGGTTGACTGTATACTCAATAATATGGGTTTATAAGACTAGAAATCTCTCTAAACTTCCACATTATTGTAAGTGTGTATGTATATATTTATGTATATATATGTATAAATAAATAAATAAAGGAATTACTGTGTGTAAGAGTGTGAACGTAGGCAATCAAAACTTAGCCCGAACAATATATTTGTGATCCTCTGAATATACTCTAGACTGTTTTCTTGTCTTCCGCCGCATGAAACATTGCAAAATGTACACTCACTGACATAAAAATAATCGCACCCAGAAATAGTTGCCCAAAAGAAGTAGAAGTTGATATACAGCATCGTCACTGGCAATGTTGTGTCATGCAGATGCAAACTTGGCTGGGATGGGCCGCATAGAACTGCCACCGGGAGGCGCTAAGATCGTTATAATAGTTGGACTATACGGGAGGCAGTGTGGTTGTTCCATCAAACTGCTGCTACCTAAACCAAACCGTTACGAGCAAACTGTGAACAAGGTTTTGGGATCAGTGGAAACGTGAAGGAACATACTCGCCGGGAAGGTTCTAGGCGACCCAGTCTGACCACCAGAGGAGAGGAACTTTTCATGGTCGAGCAGAGGCAAACGCACCCAACCAGCAGCGTTTTTTTTTATACCAGCCATGCACCGGCAAGCTAGTGACTCCTGCTTTCGTCCGCAATATTGCCAGGTCACTCACAGAAGAATATTTGCATTCTTGGCATCCCTTACGCCATTTTCCATTGATATTCGAATAACAGCAACATGCAGTTTTCTTGTAATATGGTAGTAAGTACAGCTGATGAATTACGATTCAGAATCGTAAGTGATAAATGCAGGTTTGTTCTGGTCATGGATGACAATTGCACTTAAATATGGAGGGGTACAAGACATTGCACAAATCCAGGTTTGTTTGCTTAGGCGCACAACGCCATAACTGGTGGCGTCATGTTGAAAGGAACAGTCTTCTATTATGATTCTCGGTCTTCCCAGGCAGTGATAGGAAGTACGTTAAGGAGATTTTGCGGCCTCATGTGCTTCCTTTCATAACGCTTCTCCAACGGGAAATTTTCCAAGAGGATAATGACCACTCACGTACATCTCAAGTTTCCCAGGGCTGACATATTGCTGTCAACCCCTATTCTTCGTCGGGTGGGTCTCCAGACTTGTCAACTATAGAGCATGTATGTAGCCATCTGGGACGACAGCTTCAGCCAATGAAAGCTCTGCAGCATGTGGAGTGGCATTTGTAACAACTACGGGACGATCTTACACATGACTGCATTAGACATCTCTATGATTTCATCCCGGGTCACATCGTCACATGTATCCACGCTCGGAGTGATGCGACAGTGTAGTGTACTAAATGTACTTTTCAACTGTACACTTTTGCCTGAATAAACTACCCGTTTGTCGTGATGTAAGTAATTTCGTAAATTTGCTAGCATATATTTAAAAACCGCTATAGTCGATATATTTTTGTATATACACCTATCCTCTCGTATGCTTCCAAGCATCGACAGGGTCATATTAATACTCAATAACGAAATCTCACACAGTGTACACCTGCGTAACATTGATGCATAGCAGCTGCAGATTCGACATAAAAAAATTACAAATACGACAAAACTAATGATGTAAAATGATTCCCAAAGGCTGTCTACCTTTCTGAAGGTGAAGTTCGACCACGATTTTCTTGTAAGTTTTACACAAAAATATTTAATATGGCCCAAAGTATCGTGCGTATGTGTAATTAATAGAGAATTGTGGAATTATTGCAAAAATCTGTGTTTGCCTTAAAATTACTTCATGAAATAATCTTGGTTGCCACATTTGCTACAATTTATGACGCGGAAATGTAATTAAACTATTTATCAGTGATTTTTAATCAAGATCTCTAACCTAGCAAAGAAAAGAAGCATCCTTAAACACTAACATTTCCAGGAATTAATGCTTATAATTGGTTTTTACCGAGGACGCGATAATGGGTATCGGTTTCACTCACGCTTTACAAAAATTCTACCCAGTAGAGACATTTCTCGAAGATCACGACCGAAATTTTGACGAAGGAAGTAAATCACCACATGCCTAGTGGGTTCCAGATTGTCGTATCAACCAATGCAACGTCCCATTATCCAGTCACTCAGCGTACCATTTTTACTAGTTTTCCTTGCATATTTGCACTAAACTAGTAATTCAATGCCGCATTCAAAAGCTTATACTGCCCTACACAAATATTACTGTAGACNGCATATTTGCACTAAACTAGTAATTCAATGCCGCATTCAAAAGCTTATACTGCCCTACACAAATATTACTGTAGACCGTAAAACACGCACGTGTTTTCAAATTTTCTTCCCCCGAAACAAACATGTAGGCGATGGTGTTGGCGTGATTCATTTAAGACGTCCCTATAAACATTTGGTTTATACTAGTGAGAGGAGTGGTAGTAAGGAAAAATAATATTCCTATTTCAGTAATTATTAGACAAAGAACAGGAAAATGTGTTACAAACCGATGTATGGCCCCGTCACGGTGACGGAAGAGGAAATTCCTGAGTTAACTGCAAGTGTTAGCTGTCATATCATGCAAAACGAATCGATACATAACCAACACATGCTTGTAACTTTTTGGCACCAGATAAATCGCTAAACAAATGGGTGATATTGTTTACTAACGTCCGAATTCACTCCACCTAATGTTCCTAAAAATATTCTCGTCGGCCACCGTCTGCGTCGTATGTAGAGTCTCCTCAGCATGTTGGACGTTACCCCACGCAAGCTGCCTCGTGATCGCTACACTTATTTCTAATGACTGAGGCAAGCCGCTGAGACCGACACAGAGAAAAGTGACTTTACCAGTCAGAAGGATCACGGGCGCGTTCAGCGGAAAAAGTTCTCTTGCATCGCTGCAGCTTCTGTTGAATAAACTACTGCTAGCGACAATTCTATATTTAAGTAGTGCGTTTGTTTGTTTATTTTCTGCTGCATGGTTTTGTGATATTAGAAATAAATATTTTAAATTGTATCCAGTATTGAATTTTATATCTCAAAATAAAAAATATGGAAATCGCAAGAGTTTGTAAAAAAAAAACCAGAAATGTGCCATTTTTCAAGCGCATTCCTCATTCTATTATGTGAACATCACTTGCAATAACACTGTACGTAAGTCGATAAATAACGCGATATTTACTTATTTATGACACTATCATTTCACTTCACCTAGTATCTGTCATCTGCTTGCAGCGGAGATGCATCAAGTATTTTTTTCGCAAAATCGTTGCACGAGCGCTGACTTGCAACGGTGCATGAAGCGTAAAGAGCTTCGTCGTTGTATTATGCATGGCTCAAAGTCTCGTCGACAAGGTACTCATTGAAGACGGTAACACTGGTTCGTAGAATGTGGAGCGGGAAAGGAATTGGTCATGGCCTGTATTAATTAAGGGAAAATGCAGGCATTTGCCCGAAATGATTTCGGACAACCACGCTGAACCGAAATGAGGACGGCTAAACAAGGAATCCAAACCAGGACCTCCCAAGTGTGAGTCCAGTACAGCGGCAGGATAATATATAGATGGTTTACAGCTGCCTTCCGCAGTACGAAGTGACCTTGGCATAACAAGGGCAACCCACTACGAAGAGGGGTGGGGGATGGGGCATTTTATACGAGGCCTCTTATTCCAAAGGGCCCCTCAAAACCATTAAAATTAGTTTTTATTATTAAACATAAATGTTTATTAGCTTGACAGCAAACTGTAAACCTGTTTCCGAGCAACATGTTTTCTACCGGTAGTGTAGAATAAAAAACGTACATAAGTAATATTCGAGTTTAGTTGAGGGATGTGGGCGACTCTTAACAGCGAGGTCTTGAGGGCCGAAAATAATATTCTAAGTACGCAGTGTCTTGTCAAATAGGCGGCCCCAAAAATAGCTTTTCCCCAGGCCCCCAAAATCCCCTAGACAATCCGCGATGGTGTGGTGGTTAAACTACTCACCTCCCACCTAGGTGAACCGGGTAATCTCTTCACTCCACCCCCAAACTCCCCTGGGTGCCCCTGATACCAACCCCTTTAAAATTCCTAGAGAAGTTTTCGAGACGAACTCTGTCCTCTTGAGATGAGGGAAAACACCCCTACACATCACACCACTGAGGCAGGAATACAAAACAGTAGTTGTAAATTTCGTGGCAGCAATGATTTTTAGGTGTCTAAACTCGAGTTATACGCATGATTAGAGACCAATAAATTTTGTTATTTCATCTGAAGGCAGTATAGGCTTCAAACAAATGTAGGCTAGATTTGCCTTTCTTTTTCAATTGGATCGCAGTTTGTAAGCCAAGTCCTTGACGAGTTTGAATCTTGCAAAGGATTGAGGTCCGAATCCAGTGCCATCTGGCCAGAGGCAAAACTAGAGCGTCAACCAATGAACAACGAACTGTGGCTCGAGCAGACAAAGGAACGTAGAGTCCAGCTTATCGCCAAATGAATCGGCGACATTTTCAGAGTCTCTCTTTGTAAAATAAATGTTTTTAAAAATAATGATAAGGTATACACAGGCACAATGTTCTCGTTTGATGAAGTGCAAGGCCGTGAGATAGGACTCTTGAAACTGATGTGAATACGCTCCCACGCCGGGCAGCCAATTTATCTTAGTAAAAGTTTATTTCTGCTTCGTGCGTTCTCGGATGTGAAGCCGCGCGAGCACGGTAATTTTGAAGTGCCGATGCAAGGGGTACGGCGGTGCATCCTGCCCCCGGGACAATGGCCCCTCGGAGAGACGTCGTTAGGGAAAAGTGAAGTTTGAGGTGCGTGTGTGTGGTGGTAGTGGTAGTGGGGTGACCCTGCTAGGGGGAGGGGCAGAAGAGAGAGTGAGCGGCTCCGCCTTGCTCCACTTGTCGGGTCTTCGTCGGCGGGAGCAGTACTCGCACGGTACACGAGCTCGGCGAAGAGAGCTACCTGGGGCGAACATGAGGACGTGCTGCTGGTGGCAGCTGCTGCGCCGCTGAAGAACGGCCGGTCATGAGGGCCCACCAGTGCCTCGTCTTCCTCCTGCTGGCGGCGTGCGCCTGTCACTGCGCGGCGTTGCACTTCCGCGACCACGAGGAGGACGACAACGACGTGCGGCCGGCCGAGGGGGTGGACGTCGTCGACGACCCCCGGAGAGGCAGGTACCTGAGATTCGGCGTCGGGCGCAGGCCGGGCCCGCTCAGCCTCCGCGACCAAGAGGAGGTGCTCGTGGACGCCCTCAGGCGCAAGTCCAACGCGTCGGAGAGCGACCGCGGCTTCGACGAAGGCCTCGCCGACATTCTGCAGGAGAGTGAGTACCTCAGTCCTGCGCATTTAACCCTTCCAGTAACCTACAAATGTATCATTTTAGGCGTTGAAATGAACATTTGTTTTTGTTTGGAACTGTACTGGTATGGTTTTAATGCTCTGCAATTTACCGGGACCAATAAAACTACATTTGTGCTTGATATTATCGGTAGCAATTGTTTTACGAGACTGTGGAATTTTATATTAACAACAACACATGAGTAAGTTAACCTTATTAGGGGCCACAGTGGTTGAGCGGTTAGTATGCTCGCCTCCAATCAAGGCGAACCGGGTTCAACCTCCAGCCGGGCCACTGCAGGATTTTCGCAAGTAGGGATCGTGCCGGACGATACCGCTGATCGGCGGATTTTCTCGGGAATCTCCCGTTTCCTCCACCCTTGCATTCCGGCGCTGCTCCATTCTCGCCTCGTTTCACCCTCGTCGGCTCTCAAGACCTCGTTGTTAAGAGCCGCCCAAATCTCTTAACTCAACTTAACCTTATTATATTATGTATTTTACCGTGTGCATTGTAAAACATCAAAGTCACTTCAAGAATGTCCCGTGTAGAGAAACGTCACATGACCTAGATTATCATATTTGAAATCACTCTAGGCAAATTCCGGGATGGCCCATGACCTCTTCTTTCCCCTGACTCTAACTCTCCGAGACACTTGTTGCGTCTCTAATGAGTTCATTGCCGACGAGCCCCTCTCCTTTGCAGGGATTGCCATCTAAATGGCATTTATTCGAAGGTGAAAAGGGCTAAAACAGACGTTTTTGTGTTTTTTTTTTTTTTACAAAAGAAAACGCCGTACTAATGCAGCTTACCTTAATTGTTCGTTACTTGGAGAAAGTGATATTGGCTGAAGTTAGTTCTCGCAGTCCATAAATAAAGTACAGGGACATGCAGCACAAAACGAGCGCGACTACTAATGTGATTAGCGTGTTTAACTTGCATTCGGGAAATAGCTAATTCTAACGGGTTTTTTTTTTTTCAAATCGTTTATCACTAAAATACACGCAAACGAAGTTAAAACGTTATCTGTTGCAATTTTAGTGTGAGAGAGTATACAGCCCAGACGGAAGTTGCCAGGAACAAACGTGAATATAGAAAACAAAAGAAAATAATTGTCGTTCGAATCTGATTGGCTGGTGTCACGTTGCCTTTACTCTGTGTTGAAGTTGGGTCAAATTCTCGCGTGGAACATTTAACTTTATATTGGTCGTAATTGAATGTGTATGTTGCTTGATGCATACATGAAAATTACTATGTAAATTCAACGCAACGAGCTCCATTTTAACTGCAATGTGAATCGACTCTTGACGCTCCCACGCTTCAAGCCCTCAGACGCGCAAAACTTATCTGTGTAGGTAGCTCGCGATCCGGGGTTGAAGTGGAGAATCGATGTTAAAGTAGTTATTTTCGATGTAATGGCGTTTTTACTCACGCACAAGTTGGAGTTATTTTTAATGTCATTAAGAAACAGTTCGGTTCATCTTTTAAAGGTACGTCATTGTTCTATCCGCGATTGGAAGCCAATTAGAAAGCCGACCAACGCTGGGCTGTACCATGTTCTATTATAAATTGTACAAAAAACGGATCAACAAAGTTTTTTACTTGCTTTTGTAATGTGGCAATAAATATGTGGGGTAAGAAGATAGTATATTTATTTCGTTTCCATATAATTTAGTTGAAGCAAGAGGACAATTACATAATTCGAAATTACATCAGTGAGAAACATTTTTTTATTGCAGTTTTTGGTTCAGCTATAATGTACAAACGTTTATGTCAACAGAAAACTTAATAGTTATGATTATTTGGAACAAAAATTCAAAATGAATTTACGATCGAGAAATTCCGCTAACACTATTTAAACCCTGCTATAAAATAATGAAAAAATACAATTAATAGACTAAAAAAAACTGTTTCAAACAAAAATTATTTTACTTAACATTGCTTTAAAAAAACACTTATGGTACGTTCAGAAATCTTGCCAATTTTCATGTTTAATATATTTTTTTATTAAAATTAACATTTAGCAATATAAAATTATGAATGAATAAAGTGTTTTCAAAAATTGCTAGTGTGGCAGTACTCTCTGAGAGAGCTGCGTTTAATTTTTTTTTGTTTGAAAGAGTTATCTTTAAAGTTGATGCACCGAGAAGGAATTAATTTAACTTTGATTCCCCATTTAAACTCCGAAGCTGATGATTTGGTAGGCAGTGCCCTCAAATGCGTGCAGAGATGCCAGCATCTGAAGACGAAAGAGAAGCGTTACCAACTTACAAGTAAATAAATGCAAGTGGATTAAGATTATTCATTGCTCGTAATTGATTTCCACTACGTTTTGGCGGTCAGCCACGAACCATGTTCAAGGACGTTGGTGGAACGGGAGGGAAGGGGGCATTTGCCCCTCCCAGTTCTGCTAATGAATTTGTTTTCGTTATATTTGTGCAGCTGATAAACCGTATAATCGTGACTTTAACGGGTAATCACACACACACACACTACAGAATAAGTAATTGCCGAACATGGAAAGCTTTGTGTCTCCGAATTGGAAAGTCTACCGTATATGCACTGTTAAAGTGACCGACTAGCAAGCTATCCTAATTATAAAATAATTCTGTCTTAAATACATATATATTTAAGTTTATGGGTGTAGTTCGTTTTATTTATTACAGCTTTGTTTTTAAGTCAATGTATTATTTTAATGAAGCCTGAAGCGTGATCTATCAACCCTAACATATTATCTTAAATGAATAATAGATTTTAAGTTAACTTGGTCAAACACTTAGTGTATGGGAACTTTTTGATGAGAATTTATAATAGCGTAAGAATGCTGATTTTATTTACTGTTAAAAAAATTATTTCAATTATTTTCTATAAATTTGTGGAGACTAACACTCACTTAAGAATTTTTCTTAACATAGAATCCAGACAGCAGTTCCCTAGACGAAAATGTATGCTGTTTCCAAATTATTCCAAGCCACTATTTGGCCTAGATGTTTGTTGTAAACTGGTGGGCTACTATTTCCGAGTCCCAGCAAGAGCAAGGGTGTATGTGGCTGTTTAATTGAAACTTAAACCAAAAAACAATATAAAATTCACTCTGAAGTCAATATTGATGTCTACAATATTTAATATATACTGAGCATAATTTGTGTCAAAAACGTTTTGAGTAAAAAAATCACAATTTTCCTTGTATCAAATTTTTATAACATTCAGAATTTAAATTCACTGTTCTTTCATGTGACAAATTTCCAACCCTGTGTTTGTAGAAATGACTGTGACAATAAAATCTCATAATAAAGTCGATGATATGAGCATAATGCTGCTCTTTACGTTTTCTTTAGTACATTGTAGTTGGAACGTTGCTATTGAGTTTCGGCACACAAGCAAGGCGAACTGCGAACTCAATGGCAAAATACGCAGAAACAAGTGGCGCGAGAAACAAGAACGCATGCAGGAGCGCAGTTTCGTCACGCAACCTGTGGATGTGGGTTCCGGAACTAACCGCCGTCATCCTGAAGCTCACGTTAGTCATGCGAGGGTCACCCTCTGCAGTTTTTCTACGCTATCTAATTTTTTCCCCGACATGAAATTCTTTAACGATACGAAGCAAGGCCGAAGTCAATAAGTAACGCAACATTATACATTTTTTATATCAAATTGGAAAACACATTTAGTAAATAAGTAAGCAAGCCTACCTGATCATACGTTTGTGTTACATACGGAACATTCATTCGAATATAGTTGATCTTGTATTACGAAGGAATTAATATATTGTGTTTAGATTTTAAATAACTGTGTTATGAAAAAATAATAACATAAAATTTAACGTTTAATTTCTAAATAATTGTTGCGTATCTGGTTTTCGAGTCACCAACGGAAAAATTAATCTGCCAATAAAAAAAAAATCTCGGGCCCATTGAGGCTGCGATAATCGCATTTCAGAAGGGATCGTAGTAGTAAAAATGAAATAGAAATTATTGGCTTATTCTTACAAAACTACTTATTTGTATTTCGACCACAAAAGTCATAGTCAACTGCATTGCATATGGACGGCCGGTATAGCAGCTATGATATACGAGCTGCGCGAAGAACAGACAACAAAACAAGTAGATTCACCTGCAATTTCTGGAGCACGAGTATGCAGCCGTAACACCTTCTGCTACAGGCTGTTCGCGGTAAAATGAACACTTTTGAAAACCTGCTCGAGATCTTCTTGTATGATGTTGTGAATTCTTCCACCTTGTGTAAAATTAACATTACTCATGCGTTGGTCAAGTAAAACTGTGTAACTATTAGAAAAGTAGATATTTTACAAATGCTCATTTTTACACTTCGATGCATTAAAAAACATAAAGCGAAAAAAAATAACATAAGTTATCACAAATGGTTGCCTGGCACTTTTTATTCCACCAACGTTATGGAACTAAATTCCCTGCATCGTTACCAATTTTACTGGGCGCATGTTACTAAGTGCGTCCGTTAAATTATATGCAGATAAGAGCAGTGACTTTTTTCTGAGGTTCGTTTCTAAAGTGCTCACTTTATCGCGAACAGCCTTTAATATTGTTGTTGCTATCATCGACCTGAAAGTTCTTTCCGTAAATTTCACATAACTTTCTTTGAAGTCACGGAAGTTTCTGCAAATTTGCTAGTTCGTTTGTCTGTATTTGCAGTTTGCGAAGAGGAATTATAAAATTATTTTTTTGCGTATGTCTTTATATTTATAAAAATGTTTGTAAATTTGTAATATTTTTGCTATGGAAAGTTTTTTATACGCAAACTAACATTTTTTGTCGTCCCACGACTCTGCTAATGCACTGGATTAGCTAAACGATTTGTGGCGTAAACGTTTTATTTACGTGTAATTTAGGCACGCCACTTTCCAGTTTATGGTCATGTAGGAGTGTTTGATGTGTTTCCTTCAGTTACATGTCATTTTCAATGCTTTTCAGTCTGTTAGAATGTAGGTGTCTTTGTCGTAAATCTCTTGTCACCGGAACGATAATTTTCTGGTTATAGTGGCGAAAAATGCTTCGTGTAACCTCGGCATTGTTCGTCCCCGAAAATCGAAGCTACTGAGAAAACGGACATTAAATTTTGTTTGTAGAGTGCTCTGTTTCGTTTTTCGTAGATATTGAGCTCGTTTCTGTAGGTCAACTTTACAATTCCCTCAATATACAAAAATTAACAGTGACTCCTCGAAGGGCCAATTTGAACATTCACTCAACTCCTTTGAATTAAATATTAGAAAATATGCACTACAGACTGATTTCTTTGTTAGTGTGTCCAACTCGAATTCTAGGGGTTGTGGATTCAGTCCTGACCGGATGCAGTAAGAGCAAATTTTTTCCTAGATGGTTAATTACTCTTTATTGCTCGCGAATACAGATATAGTTCCTTGATAAGAAACTCCTCAATTCCATTAGATAATTATCCTGGTTATATTAGGTGCATTATCCTACTAATATTATAAATGCGAAAGTGTCTGTGTTTTTGTTACCACTCAGCTCCAAAACGGCTGAACGGATTTTTATGAAATTTGGTATGTAGGTACTTTAGGTCCTGGAATAGGTCATAGGATACTTTTTATTCCGGAAAATTGTTCGGGTCCTGTGGAATAACAACAAAACCTAATTCTGCAACGGCTGGGAACGTGACCGAAATATTGTTTTCCCCTCTGGTGTCAGAGTTTATCAGGCTGCCCAAGGACCTCTGAAATGGCTTTAACGACTGTTATCAATCGATAACAACCGGGACTGAATATTTAACGTGCCCTCCGAAGCCCGGAAGCGCTCAGATGTTATGCCACTAAACGGTCACCCATCCAAATGTGTGCTGCTGGGAACGTTACTTAACTTTGGTGATTAATTAAGAAGATCCCTCAGCCAAGCGCGAAAAGTAGTACCTAGGTACACATTTCTAAAGCTAAAAACTTGATGTAACTCACGTTTTGATTTTCATACATCGATGCTGGAAAGCGGAAATGTGGTAACTACGCGATAGTTGCACAGATACACTCCAAAAACAATACCCTACTTCTTGTATATCTGGTTAAAAAAAACATTTCCTTCCTTTTGGGTTGCCGTAATTAGTTAAAAACGTAGGCCAACATAGTATAATTTTATAATTCTGTTTTCACATAAATGAATTGTCTTTTCCCAATTTATTTATTAGTATATCACTGTAAAACTCAATTGTACCCGGGCGAAGCCGGGCCGTTTCGCTAGTAATAAATAAAGTTTTGATTATATTACATTTATCTTGGTCGGCCTTTGCCGTATATGTTTCCACTTTACTTCTTAGGACATTTCTCAGATTACTTTCACATCTCAGGATGCGTCTTTTCATTCTGACCCCCCCTCCCCACCCCTTTTTTCCACTCCTATCACCCCTCGTCACTAATATTCTCTTTCCACTCATCTTGTAACAATAACTGTAACAAGCTCTGCATTGTCGTTGATTTATTTTATTTTGTAATGACTAGAGAACCCTTCGGTTTTGAGTTTGATTGTTCGGAATAGCCGAGAGATAGCAAACACAGGAAGTATTGATCACAACAATCGGGACGTTAACATGATCAAAGAAAGCAGTAGCTGAAATATGTAAGCATAGTCGTAACTGAGCCCATTCCATGCCTCAAGTGTATTAACAAGAAGAGTGAGCGGAAATAAACCATTCCATAGGCTCTACTGTTGCAAATTGTTGGAAGGCCAAAGTTCGTTTATTTTGGTTTACACACATGTTAATCTTTGAGGAATAGATACTTTAATATATTAAACAGTAAGTTTGTAAGTATAAGTTTTAAGCATTGATTTATAAAAAACGGTAATCCACTACTCATTCATATTGACATAAAATATTGGCAGTTTTTCTCATTATATGGTTGTTCAAGTTTTTAATGAGATTTTTAATGATGAGTCTGTCGATATATCAGGGAGAGCAAAGCTACAACTTGACAATTATTTGGTGGGGGGGGGACACTTTGGCCTATAGAGTCACCTGTGTGGCGAATTGTTTGCCGAAAAAGTGTACTGTGCATATAAAGAAATATTTGGTTTTACTCTGCACTGATAATATTTTGTTCTTATTTGCATGTCAGTATACGAACTTCCTAGTGGGTCTTCAGGTTGACTTTTACTCCTTCGATACGAAAACTGCGGAAACAAAATAATAAATAATTTGTCGATTCTGAACTTTGCTCTGAAAGAGAAGCAATTAATTTATATTCGCAAAACATACAATAATTGCGATTTGTGGAAAGTACGCGAAATATATTTATTTTTTTCCTTCGTGAAGAAATTTGTGATTTTCGGTATGAGAACATTCCACGAGCAGTCTTCGGAAATATAGTGTGCATTTGGCCCGCAATATTCCTGCTATGATTACGGGAGTATACAGTGTGAAGCCAAAATGAGGTACTGCTCCCCCCTCCCCCTTACCTTCTGACTCCTATGCCTTTTAGAAATAATTTAAAAAATGAAAGGTATTAAATTAAATAAATATACGTGGTATATTATACTCCTGTAATTTATAAAAACTAACCTCAATAAGTCTTTCATGTGTGCAAATTTAAAAGTAGCACAATAAAGTACACCATTAAATCTGTTTCGGTTGGTATCCTACCCTCTGCTACGCCTTCGTTTACGATCCCAATGATTCGTCGATGAAACTCATGGCTGATATTAATCGGTTTGAATCGAAGGTCTGGTGTGGCCAGGCGAACGTAACTAAACAACAGAGCATCGCAACGGCACCAAGCATGCCCAAACATTTCCTAGGAGCGAAAATGTTTGCGCAGCTTAAACAATTGTTTGCTTCCCAGGCCCATATTTCGCAAAGTAAGAGTAGTTATTTCATAATGATGCTTCTCTCGTATTGCAGAACTATCGAGGTTGATGACAGATACAGATACAGAAACAGCTGAGCGGACTCATCACGACGCTGACATGTTCCTTTCATTTTCATTCGTCATCAGAATGGGAACAAAGGGAGGCGGATAATTTGTTATTCTCGTGTTTGAACGAGTGCGAAGCGGAGGTATAGCACGAATCTCCATCGTCAGATCGAGATAAGCGCGAAGCGAAGTTTCTCAGACTTGCTTTCACACGACAGCGTTCTCGACTGGATAAAAGATAAGTTGATTTTTATGTTTTAAGTCTCACGGTTATCCACANTTAAAGATAAGTTAATTTTTATGTTTTAAGTCTCACGGTTATCCACACAAAGGGCTGAAAGTAAGTGGGACGGGAGATCCTCAGCCACTTGACAAAGACTCGGTGTTCATTCATTAGTGCCACGTCGTGGAATGGGCGCGAAGCGAACTCTCACTATCACCACCTTGCCATTCTCAACGGTTTACGACTAANTGTGCCACGTCGTGGAATGGGCGCGAAGCGAACTCTCACTATCACCACCTTGCCATTCTCAACGGTTTACGACTAATTGGGTAGTTTTAAAGTTAACCTTTGAAAGAAAATATTTCCCTCAACTGCAAATATTTTAACGTTAACACTGAACTAGGTGATGTACAATAAGTTGGCAGCGAGTTATTGAGCGTGTCACTATTCCCTAGCGTCTTACTAATTATAATATTGCTGATGTTACTTTCTGTTTACCCTATACGTAATACAGTATAAGTGTAATCGTAACATATTTATTTACTGGCAATTCCAAACTGTCTAAAATGACAACAAATTCTTGGAAGTGTTAATTTTCACGTAGAAAGTGAACAAATAAAGCAGGAAGTTCAAGGTTTCAACAAACCGCGAGGCAGCGGAAAAACGTAATTTAATAATCGATGACGCTGTTCATGTACTGCACTTAGCAACATAAAGAACTCATTACTTCTGAAACAATAGCCGCTATGCAATAAATACTACCGAGGCGCGTGACCGTCTAATGGAACCGCTACTATTCCAGACATTAGTGTTCACAAGGTCAATTGCAGAATAGTGAAACGATCATTAAGTGTGCGTTACCCTTCGTGATGTGTGACTCGCATTATTTCTGTGTGNTCAATTGCAGAATAGTGAAACGATCATTAAGTGTGCGTTACCCTTCGTGATGTGTGACTCGCATTATTTCTGTGTGACACAACTGCTTTGGATGTAAATTTGTACTAACACTAGTCGAATTGTGGTTTTCTTTTACCCACGCAGTACAAAATCAAATAATTCAAAAGTCCATTTCTCTCTNTCAATTGCAGAATAGTGAAACGATCATTAAGTGTGCGTTACCCTTCGTGATGTGTGACTCGCATTATTTCTGTGTGGCACAACTACTTTGGATGTAAATTTGTATTAACACTAGTCGAATTGTGGTTTTCTTTTACCCACGCAGTACAAAATCAAATAATTCAAAAGTCCATTTCTCTCTCNTAACACTAGTCGAATTGTGGTTTTCTTTTACCCACGCAGTACAAAATCAAATAATTCAAAAGTCCATTTCTCTCTCGAAATTCGAAGTCTTGCTGGCCTATTTTCTGTTAAGTAGCTTGCTACTGGTTCAGTTCGGGTACTCTTTCGAATTGGTGATCATCTGCGTAGTATGTGAGCCAGCGTTTTAACAGGTGAAGTGTGATAAACGAATTAACCAGAGTTTTTGAAGCAGTTTACTGTGCTAAGAGTGATAGTAACATTATCATGAAATGGCATAAATTAAAGCATGTTTATATTTGACAGCATCTAGTGGGAAGGCCGACTATAGGATGAGAGGTTCTCACTCTGAATCAGTTATGTTGATGATAGGCAAGAGAGATGGTGACTGTAATATACCGTGACATACCAGCAATATACCAGCAACTAGTGATATAATTATCAAAAGGGAAGTGAGTCCAGAAGTAGACAATTCAGTAGCTTTTCCAAGTGGGACGGCCACAGTAACATGCGATGCAAATGGGCCCGTGAATGCTACACGCAAGACAGTGACAAAATGGGATGCAGAGTAAGGGTATTAGAGAGTGACTGGGAGAAAAGTGATTATAGTTGGTGGGTAAGTAACTTTTGTGGGTGAGTGAGTGACTAGCGGATGGTACAATGATTAATACATGACACAGTGGCAAGAAGGTGGGCAGTGACTAGCAGGTAGAGCAAAGTTTGTCATATGAAGCAGTGACTAGCAGGCGAGACAGCGGCTGTCAGGCGATACAGCAGTGTCACAGGTGGGCAGTGACTGGGAGGAGAAGTAGTGAATCGGAGGAAATGTCACACTTACTGGTAAGGAAGAGTAATTACTTGANGTAGTGAATCGGAGGAAATGTCACACTTACTGGTAAGGAAGAGTAATTACTTGAAGGAAGTGTCCTACTGACTGGCAAGGAGGGTAGGTTGTGACTTGGAGGAAGTGGCTCGCAGGGGAGGGAGTGACTTGTAATGACTTGGAGGAAGTGACTCATTGACTGGTAGGGCAGGCAGTGACTTGGAGATAGTGACTCATCGACTGACAAGGAAGGCAGTGACTTGGAGGAAGTTAACCATCGACTGGCAGGGGAGGTAGTGATTTTAGGAAGTGTTCCACTTTTTAAAAAGGAGGGTTATGACTTTAAAAAAATCGTACCACTGACTAGAAAGGGGTGTAGTGACTTAGAAGAGATGTGTCGCTTACTTGCAGTAAGAGGGGCGATGACTTGGAGGATGTGACTCACTGACTGGTAGGGCAGGCAGAGACTAAGAGTAAATGTTCCACAGACTGTAAAGTGGGGTAATAACTTGGCAAAAGCGTCTCACTAGCTGACAAGAGGGTGGGTTTTGTTTAGGAGGAAGTATCACACTGACTACAGGGAAGGGGGGAAGGTGGGAACTTGGAGGAAGTGTCGCACTGACTGTCAGGGGAGACAGAGGTCGGCCAGCGAGTCGGCGCAGCAGAGGCACACAGACACAGGGCAGGTATGTGTTGCAGTGATCCCACAGACGTGCCGCTACAAGGGCAGCAAATACGACTGTGGGCTGAGCATCTCGTGCGTGCTGGCGGGGGGCAGGCCGCTGGACCTCTGCAGCGGCGGCATGCTGTGGAGCTGCTGTGTGGACACCGACTCCACGGAGGAGGAGGAGAGTGCCAGCGACCCCACAGTGGGCGCCGTCAACAACGCCAGTAAGGCTCTGCACGACTCCACCTGGGTACAGACACTAACCCCTAACTGCGTCTGCGCATGCAGCAGCGACCGTCTGCGCCTATTAACACAATAACCCCCTTAGAAAAGTAACGCTGCTGCTTTATACTAACAAATGGGCTGAGAATAAAGAAGCTATGTAATTTATGTATTAACTGAATGGCTGGACAATGTCGTCACTATGAAAACATGCTTATTCGCAAGAAGAACTAAAATACTAACAGCTACACAGTTCAATAATAACTTGTCATCAGAAGAGCTTTTGCTATACTAACAATCACTCATCCGACAGACGTCTGCTTCGCTAAAACATATTTCGCAGTTGTATCAATTATATGCTGTATATCTGCAAACATATGTACAGTAGTATTTGGTGTTGGTGTATTATCAGAAAAAATTAACTACTTATATACCGAGCGAGGCATCCGAATAATACCACCAATTTCAGTGGTAGAAGAAAATGTTTCAGACCAAAGTTGCTTAGGTTCAAGGCGCTAATAACTAGATACTGATAATTACCCTACGTGGTAGGGTAAAGAAGATACAAAGGTCAACTTTGTTACTTTTAATTGAATGATAATTTTTATTAACACCTTTCGACAGCACGTATGATGATGTAATAAATGGTCTTAACATAACTTTCAGTGGTCGTTGCATTGGTCGGTCTGGAAAAACGAAATTGCCTGCACGTTCCCCAGACTTAACGCCTATGGATTTTTATCCGTGGGGAACATTAAAGCAACAGGTCTACAAAGACCCATCGACTACTCCCGAAGACATGATAGGCCGTATAACACGAGCTTGTTCTGCGATAAGTCCAGATGAAATTCGATTGGCGGTATTGTCGGCTGAGAATCACTTTACAATATGTATAAATGCAAGATCAACACTTTGAACACCTGATATCATAATAAAATAACAAAGGAAGCGTAGTCTGAGGCTGGCGTTTGTGTAAACGAACGCCAGCTACAGGACGGCTACAGTCGCTACATGACGGCTACAGTCGCTACAGGACGAGAACTACGTCGGCCCATTGTTCCGTGCGGCGGCGTAGTTTGCTTAGTCATTGTCCTTCAGCGATCTTGAATTACCGGCAAACGTCATCGTATTTATTACATCTTCATACGCACTGTCGAAGGGTGTTAATAATAATAATAATCGTTCCATTTAGACTAACGCGGTTGACCTTTGTATCTTCTTTACCTTTCCACGTGCGGGGACATTATCACTATTATTAACGCCTTGGACATATGCAACTTTTGTCTGACATGATTTTCTTCTACCACATAAATTGGCGGTGTTATTCAGGTGGCCTGCCTTAGGTAACTCACCCGATATATGTTGTACTTGTATTTTTTGTAGTTCGCTGTAAGAAATAGCCTTTATAAGTATCTAGTGGGTTATGACAAAACTGTACTTCTTGAGTTTATTTTTCTCTAAGAGTACGTTCTATCTGAAACTCCTTGTTATAAGTCATTATGATTTATTTTTTATTGTTTACTGCAGTGACTGTTACTGTACAGTACACTGGCATCCAATAATTTCCACTGCATACTTTTTCTTCTGTTACGTTTGTTCTCCATAATGATTGTTTTAGCTCCACAGTACCACCACACATGTAACAAACAATAGCGAAATAGCATCACATGGTATTAGATTTAATGTTAATATAAAAATATTTTAAGTACTATTATATCATATATAATATTACAACTAAGACAACCTATTTATACATCTATTTATGCGCAAAGTGTTAAAGAAATATTTTTTGACAACACAAATTATCCTTTGGATAATTACAGCACGATCGTAAGACATTAATAATATCACAACACAATTTAGTTTTCGTTTACGTTGTTTAATTAAAGTAAAACCAATGTGTTTTATTTGCCCAATCAGACCCATAAAATAAGTTATGTTTAGTTAATTGCTAAATATTTTCTAATTCCAGTATTATATTCATATTTTTAACATTCAAACAATTTAAATTTAACATTATCAATACCACATAATATCAATGTGTAGTATAAGCCAATGGGTAACATTTGCAGCAGGTTAAAATAAGTGAATCAATCATCTGAGTTGTAAATTACAGCTTGTGTATTACTCAGTTCTAGACATCAACATTGGGTAACCTGATTTGAAGAAACGTCAAACAAAAACAGATCTCAGAAGTGCATGAGTTTTATAAACTTTTGAATGAAATAATTTTCGTAATTACTGGCGTGAAAGGTGATATGGGTAGAAGATATAAGGAAGTCTTAAAGGAGAAAATAAAGCAATTACGAAGAAGCAACTACAATGACAAAGGTAGGAGGAAGACAGAAGGCTCCTAAAATTGAGAGTAAAGGTGCGAAATTATATCATCAGGTAAATGGTATAAAAAATTACCAAGCATATATTTTCTTTTGTTACCAGGAAGTTTTATAAACAAACACGTTTCTTTATTATCAGCCCTGAAAACTCAGAATTACCATGGTTGACCATCTACAAGTGTTGTGCTGGCGCAGTGTTTGTGGAATGCAGAAGATTGAGGATAAGCTGAATATCGACTTTCAAGGCAGGTGTAATAACTAGACACACAAATGTTTAAAGATATTAATTTTGTTGTTATGGATCAGCCATCTTCTCAAATGAGAATTCCAGACTTTTCAAAGGATATTGGCATTTGACGGTGAAGTAATTTTACTTGAAATCTTTGGTTGTGTAAGATGGATTAAATTTTTACAATCTGTGTTTCGAATAGCAGCGTACACTATGTTGCCAAATGCCACCAGACACCCATTGATGTTGATTCTAAAGGCGCCAGCTGTGTAACTTACAGAATGTCTTAGCATCCTTTGCTGTTGTATAGCATTAACCCTTTAGGGAAAATTCTCTAATAAATTTTGGTACAGAGATGGTGCAGAATTGGATTATTTTCTTCCTGTGGCATGGTGAATAGTTGACGTATGTTGATCCAATGGGTCTTGCACGCAAACTACATTCTAGCTCATCCTAAAATGTCCTGTTGGTTTCAATTTAGGACTTTGAGCAGCCCACCTGACACCCTTCAGATCACCACGCAATTGACATATCTTTAGGGACAGGATAATTATCTTGCTGGTACACGAAATTGCCTATTCCGAACTGTTATCTCACCGTGGGAAGCATGTTTTGTCCAGAATGTATTGGTATTTGTCAGGTTTCGTCTATCAATCTATTAATACTAGAGACTCAAGTTCAAACCAAGAAAAACAACCCCATACCTTCACACTAGCGCCACCATATTTCTCTGTCGACACAACACAACTGGGTGAATACCTTTCGCCAGGCATCCGCCAGATTTGCATACGTCTCTCAGAGTGTCATATCAAGAACCGTGACTTATCCTCTCTCACTGTTCCACAGTTCAATGACTGCGTTAGTTGCACCACTTCAAACAACACATGCCGTTTATTTGTGCGTGTAACCAGTGGCTTCCTAGTAGTAGAATATATATGAAAACCAAGTGATATGACCTCCCTATGGAGATTTATACCACTGACCTCTGTTTCTGAGCTGCGGTGGAAGTACTCTCCAAATAGTTGACATTTCTGGCTGGCGACTTGCTCCCACAAAACGTTTCAGAGTTCCCCGGTCCCGATTGGTTAGTTTCTTAGGCCTGGCAGACCGGCACGTGAGGCCATTGCTTCCATAACACTTCCATTTGAAGGCGTTGCTAACATTGGACCGAAGACGGGAGGCCCGAATTTTTGGGCATCTATAACCTTACCACTGTCTAGTGCACACAAATATTTCCTATGATTCGGGAAAACATCAAACATGTGTAAAAGGTGTTTTTATTGGTCTTTCTTATATAGCTACCTACAAAGAAATTTCACTGGAAGTAAGGTGGTATCGGTGTCTTTTGAACACATAGTGTATGATCCTAAAAATAAGAGTGGAGTGGAGCGATTTGGTCTTGAGAGCCGATGAGAATGAAGCGAGGTAAGAACGGAGCAGCCCCAGAATGCAAGGGCGGGGGGAACGGGAGACCCCCGAGAAAATTCGTGGACCAGCAGCATCGCCAGGCCCGACTCCCACGTGCGAAAATCCAGGAGCAACCCGATATAACCCGGTTCGCATTAGTGGGAAGTGAGCACTCTAGCCGCTACACCACCGCGGCTCTCTGAAAATTAGAACTGAATGCAGTTTCTGTTTACACTTTCTGTTGGTTCACAAAGATTTTCACCAGCCAACAAAACATCAGACAAATATGGGTTCTAGCATTATTTGGTATACCGGTAAAGTATATAGAAGAAAGTATATTATGTGAAGTCACAGAAAATGTATATGCTATGTCGAAACCGTAATTCCAGAACATGGTACTATAATACCACAAAAAAATTGTCTGCAGTTTTAGCATAATAAAATTATTTTTTTAAGTCAATAACATAACGCCTACGTATCTACAGCGAATGTCTTTAAATGTCTTGTAATTCTAAGAATCCACACACGCATAGTATAAGTATATGCAGTATTTTTACATAAGCGATGCATAAACATCAGTGATCTGTGGTGGACTAAGGTGTTTAAAAAAAGCAATGCATACTAACAATTTTCTTTCTTTCTTCCACTGTTTTCTAATACATGTTAGTAATGAATCTGAAATCTCATAAATGTGTTATGCATTGTCTATACATTTTGTTTCTTTCTTAGTGGCTCTAAACTTTCATAGTATTGCCGAGTCTTTCTAGCGTATATACTTAGTGGTATTTGGCTGTTGCTTACTGAGCTGTGTTGTGAAACCAAGAACTCAATCAACTGTTTGGTGGAATGTAGTAATTTTGTGCAATGTAGTGGTTTTTGAATTTGTATAAAACGCCTTCATTGACGATTTCTAGATAGCGGAATTGTTGTATTGTAATTTCTTGACGATTTGTGCAAGCTTTCATTAATTCTTAGGGTCAAATGTTTGTTCAACATCCGTTATTTATATCGCTATAGGCGATCGTGCCTAGCTCGTTTTTGAGTGAAGCTAATGAAAACCAAAATTATTATTTCGTGTTATATGTAAAACATTTCAGCATTGTTTCAAGGATGCTGTACAATTGCGGCAAAGTTTGGTTTCATCGTCTAGAATTAATAATAGTCACCTATCGCTTACTATGCCCCACCACTGATGATTGTTTCACAACAAATTATGCAATCACTGATATATCTCGATATATTATCGAAAGAGTGTACCATAGGGCCTACTGTCAATATAAATCTCCTTTGCAAAACTTATATTTATTATATCAAGCACGTACCAACAACCAGTCGAAGTTTTTAAATGACGATGAAGAGAATTTAGTTATTATAGCCGATATATTTTTTTATATGGTGAAAGAGTGGTTACTATTTTAATTATTTTCCACGTATTTTACAAAAATAAGCAGATTTTCGGTATCTGAGAAACTGAACACAGCTGTAAACATTATTGCTGGTTTGTATTTTAATACACGGAAAAGAAACTAAGATATCTGTTTTATACGAAAGAAAATTGTGATATAAATGTGTTTTCATTAAGTTTTGTCCTTGAATCATTGCTGTATGTCAGTCTAACCGCTAAGACTGTTGCATAAGTTCATTGTAATATTTCGAAAATCATGCATCTGTAATAATTTCGATTAAAATAGGTTTTGTTTTGTTCAAAAGGTTGTAAGGTTTAAGTGTGTGCTATTGATATAACTGCAAAATGTTAGAAGAATAGTTCAGTGCAGAATACAAACTCAGTTAAGAGCTTTTTAATAGAGCGGCACGGCTCCAAGTAAGCGGCACGGCTGTGGTCGAGACAGTTCTGTTATGTCCGGGTTGAACTACGCTTAATACATTGCGTAAACTGCGTTACAATTGTCTTGTAAGGGACAGCCTCTTTCGTTTATTTTTTGGCATAGCAGAGAAGTGGGACGTAGAAACAATTATTCATTACTGCAGTAACCAATGCATGTATCTCCTCAACTCCTGCACCACTAGGTTACAAAATTCGATCCAGTTTTCGACTTTACTGAATTATTTTGTGTAGAAATTCTTCCGTTCCATGTTATTTTCTTATAATATTAAAATCCCAGCTTGTTTCCACGCAGCACCTTACCTACCGTATATTTTGTCTTGCTTATAAATGAAATGGGGAAATTACTATCCCAGTTGTCAGTTGCACAAGTTACTCATTAATTATTTTCCAGTTGAAAATATTAAGTTTTTGGTTTTTTTTTTTTTTTTATCTTTCCTGTCCATCGCCTAACACTTTCTTCTGTTTTTATGCTGGGAGCGCGAATAGTAATCCTATGACAGTTCGGATCAATAATTAGGTTTTTTTTTTTTTTTTTTTTTTTTTTTCAAAAATAAATTTTACAAACAAAATAAATCATGAAAGGAAAGCATAGTGTGATTGAAAACACAATTTTAAATATAGTTCATATAGTAGGTAAATTTTCGTGTATTACGCATCAACCCGATATAGCCCCATGAAATGATTCATGTTTCCGTATTTTATTTACCTCATATATAATTTATACAGGTTATTACGACACTTCCGGATTCCACGAATACGAGTATAATTTTCGAGTATTTTAAATCTGAAGCGCAAATAAGTTTAAATTTACTTCAACACAATACAGCGATTTTACTTTTTTATTCTGAAGTTTTTACTCAGGTTAACTATTCGCACTTGGAAACTCCTAAATATACCTCCAAATTGTATGTTGGGGCTTGTAATTTTTGTGAACACATTTAGTGGCAATTTCAGATCAGATCTGCAGCGAAACGTATCAAATGGTTACCTTGCATTCACCTCGAAACGCAGAATAATAAAAATAGAGTTGTGTTAAACGCAACTGCACGCGAACTTTCACTACTTACACCACACAACAAACAATGGTCCTCATTGTTGCCTGCATAGGATACGCGCAGTGGAGATAAAACATTGTCTTGGCGAAGACGAGCACGGTGGACCCTGGGTGACAATGTCCCCCCTACTACAGCTGCGACTAACAATGAACAATATATCTGACGTGTTATAGTTCCGGCATACAACACAACTCAAAGAAAATCCAGCCATCATAATATTACCATCAAGTCAAATATTAACATCCTATATTTTCGTTTGACAATGAATTTGCTACAGAAAGAACACTTTAAATGATTTCGCAATTTTCCTGCAGTGAAAAGTCAAAAATGTAAGCAAACGTGCCTCCAAGACGATGTGAAATGATTTTATTTGAAACGAAATTAGTTAATTTTGGAATGAAATCAAATCAAACGGAAATGAAATCAAAATGAAATTAAATCAAAACAAACGAAGTTAGTTAATTTTATACACTGTAGTAGGCGTTGGCGTAACAGTAACGAAAATTTATAAAAATGTCACGTCACGTTTTCGGCGCATTAGGATATAGGGATTGTTAACTTTAAATATGGCTGAATAATACGCAATGGGCAGGGTTTGCAAAAATGTTTAGTTAATTGTGAATAAATTGTGGTAATGCAAAGTTTCCTTCCTCCACCATTGGTTCTAAGAGGAGATTGGATCGTAAGCACTATCTCTGGCCACATATGTCCCATACAATTACCCGGGTACTCGCTGAACAGGATCTTGATTGGGTCCTCCACTACCTTGGTATTGCAAAAGGCTTCCTTTTACCTGTATTTGCCGTGTTTGGTATCAAACCCTCTCAGAAGGCTATCGCCCTCCCGATTGGACTACCACGGCAAATACTCAACTATGGTAGTGGTTTTTATTTCCGAAAGAAACATGCTTTGGTTGAATGGGCTCGTGACTAATCCCATTTGAAGAGTTGTGTTGTCTGGCTGCACAGCTATTCAGTACCTGGTGCATCAGCAGCAGCAGCAGCAGCAACAGCAACAGCAGCAACAGCGACCCAGCGTGCACGACGGCTACCAGCCTAGCTACGGCCGCCCCCACGTCTACTACACCTACCCGAGCGACAACCATGTGTTCAGCCAGCACCAGCACGGCGACTGGCCGCCTGAGCCGGACATTGTGTTCGTGAGGCCGGGCTACGGCCAGCGGCCGCCCAGCTACGAATCCAACAGCAACAACGGGGCGTTCCCATACCGGCCCGGCCACCACTTCAACATCGGCGTTCTGACGCCGGCGCGGCCCGACTACGGCGGCAACATCAACATCATCACGAGCCACGGGCCGGACAAATACCGCCCCGTCATCACGATCAGCCCCCCGGCGCGGCCCTCGGCCAGCTCCGGGGGCCACCAGGAGCCCCTCGCCACGCCAGGGTACCGCGGTAAATACTGGCCGCCCGCCCAGCTCCTGGTGGCAGGTGCATGGCTGGAGACTTGAACGCCCGGGTGCGACAGGAGCCTGCATGCTGTAGCTGTACCGGACTGTTCGTCTTCAGGCTCACTTCTCAGTAGTGGTGTGCACCTTTCGGCATCTTACACGCTCACCCGTGGTCTTCTGTGATTTGTTAGTCAATAGTTAGTTTAAATTCCTTACTACTCAACCATTTTCTCTATTTACAGGTGTCTTCCTCTTGTAAATATTCTGGCTCTAACTCTGTGTACATATTTCCCAACCTGTTTATTTGCACGGCTTCTAATCTTAACTGTAACTAGATATTCATGTGTTTTTGTTTACTGTGTATTGCATCACGTAAAAAGAAAGACACCCTTTTCTGTCAAATAATTTGTTTAACGATATTTTAACGTCTCTATTAATAGGCTGTGGAGAACTATACACCAGGAGTAATCGCATTGTTGGTGGCCACAGCTCCAGTTTCGGAAGTCACCCATGGCAGGTATGTGGTGTAAAACATTCAAACAAAGCTCTTAAATTTGTAGCCAGTAATCTGGTAATATTTTGTTATCTGTGACGTGTGATAAACAAAGCACTTGGCATTCATTTTCCTTCTACAATTTTGCCTCAGCACTCGCAATTTACGAGTTAGAAAACGTTCAAATTTATTCGAAAATTTTTTGCGTCCATAAACTTTTACTCATTTGGCAACTTAATCCCAAGCGAGAATCTATGGAAAAGCGTTACGATTTTATGAATAGAAAGTCATAATCTGTGGTGGTTTCAGTTACAGTCTGATTATGTTTCGAATTTTATGAGCACCAATTAGGTCTTCAGGTGATGACTATCCCGTTCTGATCAGCAGGTCCCCTCACTTGTATTCATTCTGAACATGACCGTGAGCCATTGTATTCTAACTTCCAAATTAATCTAAAACGCCAAATTTAAATTTAAATGAGCTGGATTTCACACGTGGAAATCGTGCCAGACTCTTCTGCTGGTCAGCGGGTTTTCTCAGGGATCTCCCGTTTCCCTGCCCTTGCTTTCCAGTGGAACTCCACACTCGCATCCCTTCACCCTCATCGGTTCTCAAGACCCCGATGTTATGAGCCGTCCAAATCTCTCCGCTCTCCACTCCACTCAAATGAGCTGGCGGTGTGGTATTCCATACCATCGCTAGATACGCCTTGTTTTGAAAATGACTGCTACAAAACAGAGTATTTTGAGAAAAAATCTAGTTAGCAGTCAGTGTTTTGGCAGTATTAATTTGTTATAGAAATATTATATTTTAATAGACAAGAGTTTTTGCAATATTTCTGTACCTCATTAAATATATATCGTATGGCGGTATGTCAGAAACGCAGTTCCTTATATCAACTGTCTTGTTCTTTCTGTAAAATTTATAATTACCCCAAAGCACTATCCATGAAAGTTTGCGCATATTTGTGGATGGTCGAACCTAAATCCGCCAAAGACCTTACTGTCATTCATAAATAAGTACAGTAATAACTCTGTATAAATAAAAATATTGTTTTGACCAACAAAATATTATCTGAATAGCTGCAAACAAATATGTAGAAGGTGCTTTGCCAACTATATTGCTTGCTGAAGGAAATAAACGACGTAGTTAATTTTTTTCAATAAAAAACACGTAATTTAAATTGAACAACCCTGTTCAATAAAATCTGACTAAACAACTTATTGTATTGACACAGCAGCTTACATTTGTTTCCCATCTTTAATGAAAATGTTTTGTTTGGTTATACAAATACTATGTTTGTGTGTACTGTCCTAGGCAAGACTGAAAAACCACGAACTTCCTGTCGTGTTCGTATCTATGGCTAGTTCGAAGTTAATGTGCACTTTTGAGATCAAATTTAAAAAACAATCCTACTTGTAACTGTATATACGTTTTTAGAGCACTGCTAGACATGTGTTCAGTAATTTGGTAGTGAACTATGTAATTTAATTCCCTGTATTATTGTAGTACTACTAACATACTGTTCAAAGTTAGTAGCCATTCATATGGTTTTGTTTTTGTTGTTTGGACAGTAGAGTAAGAATTTCTAACGACTCTACAATGTCACGTGAAGGAGGCTTGGTTACTGATCATTCGATCCATCATGTGTTTAAATGTTAAATGGGGTGTACGGATACAGAGAGGGGTTAAGAATATAATCAGGGCTCTCAAATCTCGGTTAACCACGAAACAAGCAAAATATGTATTTGAGGCTTCTCAAAATCTGCGGCTGTACTCTCCACTATAGCCCACAATGTTTGGTGGTATGTTTGCAGGTTGCTCTGATAAAGTCCGGCTTCTTGTCAAAGAAGCTGTCCTGCGGAGGAGCGCTACTCAACAACCGCTGGATCGTGACAGCCGCCCACTGCGTCGCCACGTAAGATACACTTCACCTCTTCTTGAAAACACCTCGCCACTAGTTACACAGCTAGCCGGTAACATCACGTGTATCCTACCACATTCCGAATATTCTAAAATGTCTACACCATGTGTGCTTTAAAAGAGTATGTTTTAAGCTGTTATATGAAATTGTAACTACCCTTTAAATGAAAAGACCATTAATGTTTCCAAAGATCGGTCAATTCTTTTAGTTTCCATGATGTATTAATCACTGACCAAATAACTAACAGATAGAAGGAATGACCTTGATTTATAATTTTGACGGGAAACAGTTCCTATTATTTTTTAATTCAAAAACTAAAATCTTATATAAGCTAGAGGTGCCTACAGATTGTTTCGGATATGCACGCGACTTCAGTGAAATACATCAAGGCTGTGTCAGTACAGACCTTCGATACATTGGCTTCAGGGTCCTTGCATTCCCAATACATGATCAATGAGTAATTGGAGGGAAGGGGGGTTCCTTGGCCGATACAAATTTCCGGCAACCATGTGCCTGAGTGAACTCCAATAATACTTTAAACTTAACAGATCTGTGTACAACCTCTTGCCTAATTCTGACAACAAACTGAAAACTTCCAAGCAGAAGGCAGTCGCCTGCTGAGTGGATCATTGCGACTGATCAATAATATTCATTACACGTTTCATGTTTCTGTTTTATAATTCTTTCATGTTTACGGAATGGCTTAAGTAGATGTTAATGACGCTAAATATACACAATAATCGGTAACTACACCTTGAGCATTTCAAGCATCCTTCTACACAATAGGGGCCACGTTGGTTGAGCGGTTATCATGCTCGCCTCCCACCAAGACGAACCATATTCAATACCCGGCCGGGTCACTCCCAGATTTTTGCAAGTGGGAATCGTGCCGGACGATGCCGCTGGTTGACGGGTTTTCTCAGGGATCTCTCGTTTCCCCTATCCTTGCATTCCGGTGCTCCTCCATTCTCACCTAATTTGACCCTCGTCGGCTCTAAAGACCTCTTTGTTAAGAGCCACCCAGATCTCTCAACTCTACACAAGAGGCCACAACTATTCATCCAGGTGCCACCATGAACTGGGTCACAACATTAGAAATGTGTCACTTCGCTAGTAGGATAGTGAGCTTTTCTCGGAGGGGATGAAAGGGCCCATGACTACCCCACAGAGGTCAGGCTGTGTAGTGCATGCACGAGTGCCCATGCCATTGCTGTGCGGTGTCCCACTGCGGTAGGTTTCAACATGCGAACACCCCAGCTCCGCAAGCATGTAATGTCACGTCTGTGTGTTGCAGGACGTCGAACAGCAACCTGCGGGTGCGGCTGGGTGAGTGGGATGTCAGGGACCAGTCAGAGCGCCTGCACCACGAGGAGTTCGGCGTCGAGAGGAAGGAGGTGAGTCGGCACTCCGCCGGCAGGGCGAGGTTGGACGATGAGCTTTATAACGTTCTTCATACCTTGCTCGCCCGTAGCGATAAGGCAGGAACAGTGTATCACTGTTTCCACCCGTGATGTATGAGTAAGCGTCAGTAATTTTTCGCGGAAATATTTCACGATTTTATGCACCTCAAAGCTCTATAATTTTGTTTAACATATACTGTTATGCAATTTCTTTCTTTGCAAGTAAAATCTTCTGTGTTCACTAATCACGGAAAGTCTCTTCTTCAGCAAGAAAATTCTGGTGTGTTGTGCATAGGCAATTGGCTTGCCATGGCTACTAAGAAAATAAAATCAGCCGGTACCTATATGGGATACTGAAAACTATTTTCCTCTCAGGTTATTTCGCGATAAATCATAGGTTCTATGTAGAGGCATTCTAGTTGATACCCAATGTCTTGAAGGTCTCTAAAATCTGGAGGTCTTCAAACCTCTAACTTCTCATGTGACATAAACTCCTAATTGTAAGTCTGCAATGTTCTAGTGAGCATTCGTGTTTCCCTCCGTGACAGCATTCCATTACTGCTCCATTCTCACCTTCATTCACCCTCATCGGCGCTAAAGACCTTTGGATCAAGCGCAGCCCAGATCTGTTTCACACTGGCTTGCCGGGGACTGCCACCCGGAAGCTCCTGGTCTGAAAACAGTCTGCCACGAGAAATTGACCTCTTGTGACAAGGTATGTGGTCGCTATTGCGGTGTTGGAGGTGGTGCTTGTTGCCCGTAGGTGCACCCACAATACAGCCACACGGACTTCAAGAACGACGTGGCGCTGGTGAAGCTGGACCGCACCGTCTATTTCAAACAGCACATCATCCCGGTGTGCCTGCCCGACCCGCAAGTCAAGCTCATCGGCAAGACTGCCACCGTCGCCGGCTGGGGCCGCACCCGCCACGGTCAGTACTCGCCATCGAGCATAGATGCTCCGCACTCAACTGAACACTTATGAAAGCCCATCGTGTGTCCATCGGCCGCATTCAGAAAGTCTACAGTCTCGTTGGCCTCGTGCTTCAATTAAGAAACACTGCTGAATACGTGTAAATAAATATGTCACCATTTCGCCAAGTCTGTTTCTATTCCCTTACTTAAAAATCTCTGAAAACTAAGCTGAATTAGTATACAAGAAACCTAATTGGACAAAAATGAACCATTAAAGATAGTAGGAATCTACGGATACTGACCAAGTATTAGAGGTTTACTGCAGGTTTCCAATGATTGATAGTGGATTTGACTCTTCAAAAATACCGTTATATCACTTTGCAGTTATGTATATCAGGAACAAATGCATAAATAATACTAAATTTCTATTTACTCTAAAGCAAATAACTCATAAAACTTATTCAGGTTTAGGGTGCACATTTTTTACAGTAGTATGTTCAAATATTTAACATTTAATGTGTACACCTTGGTGCTTTTGAATTGGAACTATCATTATCTCTTTGCGAAATAAAAAATAAGTTCCTTTTAAAAAGTTGCTGAGCATGTTTTANGAGTACTTGTGCGACCTTTGTCATTTCATTTTTGTCTTTTGCCGGTAGGGGAAAAGATTAGCCATATCTGGCAGTTGCTGTTTTATCAAGCACCAAGCTGAGTCACGTATGCGGACAAGGCCGCACTCACATGTATTTCCCGTACATTAGCTGACGACCCAGTTGTGACTAAGTTTACATGACCGCTGACCAGAGAAGTCAAGATTGGCCATAAAAGCGGAAGTTTCTTTCGGATGTAACTCGAAATCAATTATTCTAGTTTAAATGAGTACTTTTCAACGTAGTACATATTTTAATATATTTTGCCCTTCATATATTATTGCATCACCTGCAATATGCTCATATTTCCATTGCCATAACACGCTTGTGTATCTATGAGTGGGTCAAAAGACGATATATATGAAACTGCTAAAAACACGAATTTGTTATGATAACTAAATTTTTTACTCTGATGTGTGTAAAATACAAAAACAAAATAATTTATTCAAGAACCACCAATTTAAACAGAGCATTACAGATAAATATAACAAATTTCATTATTACTTTGTAGTTAAAAGTGCGAATTATTTCCAAGTGTTTATTCCAAATGTATTTAATTAACTGTAAAGCAATTATGTATTTTATTTTTCAAGATTTTCTGTATTTGTAGTTTTATACACAATTTTTAAAAAATGTAACTTTGAATTTCTATAGAATTACTTTACAAGTTTTGTGTAAGACTGATGTAATGTAAATATTTAATTAACTACTAATATTGATTACAAATGAAAGAATTTCAAAAGGCAATAAGAGCTGTGTTTCACGAATCAAAAGAGGAATAATTTGCATGGACAAAATTCTATTTTAAGTATTACGACTAGAACTCTTGAAGGGTTCGCTATCAGCTTCTGTGCACTTTTCGAACGAGGGAGGGCGGTTGTTGGTGGTCCGACAGGCATGTCGACGGCGCCCACGGTGCTGCAAGAGGTGGACGTGGAGGTGATCTCCAACGACCGGTGCCAGCGCTGGTTCAGAGCGGCAGGCCGCAGAGAGTCCATCCACGACGTGTTCCTGTGTGCTGGCTTCAAGGAGGGTGGCCGGGACAGCTGTCAGGTGAGTGTGGGTCGTAATGACTCGTGGGTTCTAGCGACTGCTGTTTCCTGGCGAGTCCTTGGTAATAGTGAGTGCTGGGTTCTAGTTAGTTATGGGCCCTGCTTATTCCTGCGCCATGGTAAATTATAGGTTATAGTGAATGCTGGGCATATGCAAGTTCTGGACCATGGAAAATGCTAGGTTTCCATGAGTGCTGGGACCTTGTGATCAGCTGAGCCCTGGAGGGGTTCTGGGTTCTTGTGAATTCAGGGTCATGGTAAGATCCTAGGTCCTTGTAACTTCTGAGTTCTGTTAAAGATGGGTCATGTTGAACACTGAACCCTGATGACTGCTGGGTCCCGGTAAGTTGTAATAATTTTGCGTGCTGGGCCCTGGTGAGTACTGGATATTGGCGAGGCCTGGTCCCTGGTAAGTAAAAAAGAAGTAAGTAAGTAAAAAAGAAAATTTGTGAAATGACATATTACTGTAGGGAAACACTGTAGTTTTCTCAGAGAATTTCCGGCTATAAGTATGACGATTAAATGTCATATGTTTGGAAAACT
>NQII01002826.1:327212-372596 GCA_002778355.1 Clitarchus hookeri | reverse complement strand
CCCCCGCACCCTTTTCCAATCCCTTTAACACCATCTTATTTACAACCTACATAAACGCATGGTTTTTCTTCCTTTCAATAAATGTACGATCTGACCCTATTACCGCCTTAAAAATCCATCAGAATGTTTCGTAATGTTAACTGGTTGCAAACTAAAAATTCATACTACTTTGTTTGTTATTTTCTCCTCGACATCTAATACGTCCGTGCGTTTCTCAACAAACCACTACTACAACATGCTGTATAATGTTTTGCTACAACTCCCTTTTATATAATAAATCTGGAAAATGCGTTTGGTCAAAGGTAACATGGTCAACGAGTTGAGTGTGTTGTTTGCAGGGCGACTCCGGAGGACCTCTGACGACGACCATGGAAGGCAAGCGAGTCCTCATCGGCCTGGTGTCTTGGGGCATCGGCTGCGGCCGCGAGCACTTGCCGGGCGTCTACACCAACATACAAAAGTTCGTCCCGTGGATCTCCAAGGTGATGGGCTGACCGCGCCACACCGATCAAAGAAACGGGGGGAGGGGGTTTATAGCCCCCACCCCCAAGAAACACGACAAAGCAGCACCGTGAGCTGCAGCTTCGATAACGACATCACACGTACAGTGTTTCTGCAGGGTGTCAGTGGAGCAACGCAGAGACCAATCGACTTGCTCGAGTGCGCCGATCACCAAGTACTCTTCGCGCAACTGGACGCACCATGAAGGCATGAGACATTCTTCACTCGTCACCTGCAACGTGGGAATACCCAACTCAAGGCAGCGACGCTGCTCTAACTTTGCCGGGGTGACTTCATTGATTTTTTAGAACTACACGATATGTTAACATACTCGTCTTGGACTGACAGTCACGTGGCATTGGCTGAAATTCAGTTTCTGTGCAGTTCGTTTTTACTGTGTAAAAGAAAATGACTCTGTCAAGATTTGAGTCAAAAGTGAAGATAATGGACATTTGTATTTTCAAGTGGCTTAGCTGAGATTTTAGAGTAAATAATTTATTCAGCACTGCACCATTTTTGGACTACAATATTTTAGTAGTTTTTATGTAAAGTAAACTTATTTTGTAGTTAATTCAGTGTCGGTTCCATACTGTTTTTTTAATATGGTTTATATCACATATTTGTCGTACTATAAAATGATATTAAGAAAAGACAAGAAATTTTATATTTATAGATAAATACATTTTTAAAAAGTCTTCTTTTTTATTTTCCGCCTAATATGGTTTGAGATAGTATTAGAATAAAAATTCACTGAGGTTTTTGCGACCTTCGTCTCCATCTTGTACAAAATATATTACCATTGCTCACGAACATAAAACACAGAAGCCAGTTCTGCGGCGTGTGTACACAGGTGTATAGTCTGTTCACGGTAAAGTGAGCACTTTCGAAGCCCAAGTTACTTTTTTCCTTTCAGCCATTTTTTGTATCCTTTAACAATTTTTTTTAATAGATATTGCCATGTAAGTAAAAGCAGTGTGTATATTCCACCTCACTCGGAAGTTAACGTCTAAGGCTAAAATAAAATACATTTACTGACTATTATTAAAAAAGAAAGGGCTTTCAAAAGTGCTCACTTTACCGTGAATAGTTTATATGTTGCTTCACACAATGTAAAAGTCTGTTTTATAAAATGAAAACTGTGTCATTTAAAGCTCACTGTATATTCATAAATACTGTACAACCGGTTATAGAGTATTTGATAAATGTTTCTAAAGCTGCTTTTTAAAGAATTTCACTTGTTTACTAGACAAACAATACAGGCTGTTCGGAAATTAAACGCCCTAACTATGGGAGGTAATTCCTTATGCAAAATAAGGTCGAAAGTGTATAGGACAACGTATACTTAAACGGAATATTAAAGGTGATAACAGCCTATGAAAATTGGGTTTTGAAAACGTAGTTTTGCCGAATGCCTTGTACAACGCCTACTAAGTTCGCAGCAAAAAGGTGACTTATGCTTCCCATGTAGCAGAAACGCATACATACTGTGAGCACTGTTCGGCTTGAGGAAGTGACACGCCAGCACATCGACATGCCGTCCACTAGTACAGGCTCCATAGCGCGCCAAATGGGCGTGTCCCATTCAACCGTGTGGGACGTACTGTGGGTAAATCGCCACCATCCCTACCACTGGCAGAAAGAACAAACAAGGCATTCAGCGAAAATACGTTTTCAAAACCCAATTTTCACAGGCTCATATCTCCCTTAATAATCTGTTTAGATATATTGTGTCCTGTATATTTTCGAATTTATTTTTCATAAGGAATCACCTCCCACAGTTTGGAAGTTTAATCTCCGAACATCCTGTAAACGTAATTAAAGTGTGTGAAAAATTTAAATCCAAGGCATGTAATTCAGTAGACAACATTTATTTTAGGTTGTTAATTCAATATTATTGTTATAAAGAAAATTCTCAACATTTCTGAAATTATACTTCTTTTGGCGCTTTTAGTGTAAAAGTTTAGTGTGCAACGGAAGTTGCGCGCGCACAGTGTAACGAAATTCGACAGGGAACGTGGCAGGGGTATTACTCAACGCGCATGAGCGTATAGTTGCTTGCGCATAGTGTAACGAAATTCGACTGTGAACGTGGTATTTGAGGTTATGCGCGTATCGTCTGTGACGTGAAAAATTTGTTAGTGAGAAAAATTGTATAGTAAAATTTGGAAAGTGTTTTCAAGTATTTGAGGTTATGCGTGAAAATTTTATTTTAGTCACGTCAAAGAAGTATAACTTCTAACACGCGTACATAAGTACACGCATCCCCCTTTTTTTAAGAGTGTATGTCATATGTTTAACATAAATATTTACATGGTACGATTATCATTTTGAAACCATTAAATTATATGAAGTCCTAAAGGTGTTAATGTGAAGAGATGTCGAAAACTGAAAGAAACCCGAACAGAAGAGACGTGGAAAAAGAAAAAAAAAATCTTGCGTCTCTTAAAAAAAAAAAGAGGATAGCTTGGGTCAGGGCTGCCTTTTACATGTGTGTTGCATATGATCAAGACTGCCTGTCATGTTTTTCCTTTGATGAAAAGGACACGTTCAGCCACTTCAAATTTCCCATTGGACACTTAATGTGCACAAGTGGTGCTGTCTCCGATGCTGGTGGCTGTCGCATCCCTACTGCATTTGACTGTTTATGCAAGATACTTTCTAAATCAAAACATGTAAAAAGTGGAATTTTCGCGTCCACCAGGCATTTATACAAAGTGAAAGACATGTGCATAAGTCCACAGAGTTGGTTGTGCTGTGAAGATAGCAGGTCATCATGATTTGAACGGTGTTATTGTTGGAGTTCGTGAGATGTTATAGCATTTCCACGAAATAGAAGTTAAAATTTTCATATTTGAGAATTTCAAGTGTGTAGCTCGACTACAAGAATCCAAGTAAAACAATGACAGTGCAATAAGAGTGTAGCCATAGGAGGACTCTGGATGGAGGTGACCAGAGTCTGTTCTCAAGGCTAGTTGCAAGCAACCGGCATGCAACACATCAAACTGAAGACAGTGAACATACGCTACACGATGTAGGCCTTAGGAGACTTGTACCATTGCTAACCATACGGCCTGGGGCTATGCGCTTCGTATGGACCCGGGAACATCTCCAAAAAGCGTTGGAGACTGGGAACTCGTAGACTCGTCTGAGGGTTCGCGTTTCCTACTGATCCAGACAATTTTACCGCACTCAGCACAAGGCTTGTTCCAATGCCGCCTTCGAATGGTGATCCCCGAGCGGTTGTGCCCAACCTCCTTGTGAATTATAACAACGCAATCAGACGGCCTCTAAATGACGTGAACTCAACTACGAACAATTAGCACTAAAGAGCAGTCGTATAATTCTGCAACTGATGAGCTCCGAGCTTAAACATGGTAGTGCAGCATGTCGTCCGCTCCCCTTCCACGTCCTCTGAGGCCCTAACACTCGAAGGCACCCGTGGTCTGGGCGAGGTACAATTCAAACCTATACTGAATGTCCAGGCCAGTATCGGAGTTGTGTCGCCACTTACTGCATCGAGCCTTTTCTGAGTGGGGAGCCCTCCAGATCTCCTCCAGCATGCAGAGTTACAGCCACTGCCATCACGAGTCCAAACTCAGTGGATCAGACACCCAAGAGAATCTTGGATGGGTCCTCTTAGATCGTCCGTAGTACTAGCTATACTTCAATGGCACAAATGGGAGTTCCCAATTGATTCTGACAGGTGGGAAGAGCCCGCATGTCGAGAAACACCATGAATTTATGGATTCCCCATGTCTGCAAGGGTTTGTATCTGCTGGATGTGTTCAGCTGGTATGTATTCAGACTCCAAGAACATCTGTAAACATATGTGACCGCTGCTTGTTACATGCGCATCCTATAGGATGTGTTGCATCTATTTATGACTTTCATTTATTCTTAAGATTTTGGCCTCCTGCAACAGTACAGCGCACTTTCACGTGTCTAGAGCCGATTATGATTCGAGGAACACTCGTCAAAAGAGTTTGGGGCTGTCTCTTGGCCTCCTAATTCTCCTTATTTGAACATTATCGAGGAAATCTGGAATGTCAGTCCAGTACTATGTGAAAAAAGACATTCTCCGCCTGGAAATGACGCAGACTTGTGGTCCGTTTTGAGGAGATATGGTGTACATTGTCCACAGACTACTTCAGAATATTCTGCCTCATAGGCCTCATAGTATTTATCAATTCTAACGATTCAGTGGTGTGCCTACGTATTATGACAGGTAACTCAGTATTTCTGACTATTCTATGTACAATTTCACTATAACCTAAGAGACATAAAAACAGTTTTCCACTAACCATGGTAATATCCGGTTTAGTAGGTTAAATACTGATGTTATCGAAATATCTCTTAAGACGTGTTTCGAAATACTCCCAGTCACCAGAAACCATTTCCCCCATTTCGACACAATTATAATTCTAGCAAGACCGTTGTGTTATTGAAATGGCAGTCATTTTCTCGTCACATTTAAATACATCAATCGTCGAACCATGACAGTAGCTAATAATTAAATATCGCTTTTAATTGCCATTTTTTCCCAAAGGGCATCTGTATAACGTACGTTTGTAACAGTCGCACTATGAAAAAGTTACAATTATTTACTTCAGACTTTCTGTACGGGATAATATAAACAATAGCCATTACGCACAAGGAGCCACGGTGGCTGAGCGGTTAGCCTGCTCGCCTCCTACCAAGGCGAACCGGGGTCAATCCCCGGCCGGGTCACCGGACTTTCGCATGTGGGAATCGTGCTGGACGATTCCACTGGTCGGCTGGCCCTCTCGGGGATCTCCAGTTTCCACCGCCCCTTCATCCCAGCGCTGCTCCATATTCATCGCCATCATCGGCTCTCAAGACCTCGCTGTTATGAGCCACCAAATCTCTTCAGTTTATGCACAGTTGTTTTTATATATTTTATAACAAGAAGTTATTGATAAGTAATGAGCCTACTTTCCTCTACATGGGTGCAAAAATTTTTTAATGAAGTTCTTAAAAGCTTAGATGTCAGGTAGGCGTTGATGTCTCATAGACATCAATATCAATAGAGAAGAAACCAGAAACATGTGAAACACTGCCAAGACAATTAAAATACAAGAGTGACTTACCCCGGATTTGAATTCAGAAAAACTCGTAAAATTAATAGCTTACAATCAACTGCATAACGGACGTAGAATTCGGAGCATCAACTTCGGATGTAATCAGTCTAAATTTTTTAATGATAGGGTTCACTAACCTGAAATATTTACACGGTCATCATTTTGAAAATAAGTGTCTGAGCCATTAAAAACACATAAGTTTACATGGCCTACCATAACGTCACTTGTGTGAAAAATTTGGTGGAAATCGGTTGATTGGTACCCGAGAAAAGGCATAAAAAAACCTTATTTTCGTAATTGTTGCTATCTTACAAACTGCCAAAAAATGTTCTTTATACTGTGTGTCTAATAGATACTGTCAGCATAAAAAGTTTGGTTAAAATTAGTTAAATTGTTAAACACATGCAAAATATATCAGAATATTTATGAGGCACCATTTTGAAAATCAGTGTCTGATCCCATTTAAATAATGTAGCTTTAGGGCCTTCTGTAATTGTGAAAAATTATGTAGAAATTAGTTTAATTATTCTGGACAGATGGCAAAATGTTCATTTTACTCACCTAACATTACTTCATAGAAATATCTGCAAAAAAAGATATCTGTATGCATAAATTGAGCTTTTAGTTAATACTGTTTGCATACAAAATTTGTTTTAATTTTGTAGAAATGTTTAATATATACACGAACGTTTCTGAAAAACCGCAACACCAAGGATATATGTGATTGAAATGAACTTCTTTACCACAGATTAGGTACATTACTTACGAAATTAATTAGGATTACAGAACTGTATATGATCTCTGTTCTCGAGAATTCGGAATGGTGTGAAGACCCCGCGTGCTGCAATCAGAACCCCTAAACGTCGTGGCATGAAATCAAAGAGTATCTGGATACGTTCCTGGATAATCTCCCTCCACGCTGTTTGTATGGGAGTCCATAAATCATCAACAGTGGTTGCTGGAAGTCCATGACGAACAAGTCACTGACCAACCATATCCCAGATATGTTCGATGGGTGACATGTCAAGCAAACGTGCAGGCCAGGGAAACAGTGGTACCCGTCGTTCATTAAAAAAGGCTTGCACATTCCTCGCCACATGTGGCCGGGCATTTTCCTGCTTAAATATTACCTGTGGAGTCACCTGAATGAGGGGCAGTACCTCGAGCTCCAAAATCTCCCTTATGTAGTGGTTGCTGTTAAGATTGCCCTCAATACGTAGGAGTCGAGATCGCTTGTTGTATCCAGTGGCTCCCAAAAACCATCACACTTGACGTTTGTCCGCTATGCAACTTTACAATGCAGGCTGCCAGATTTCGGTCACCACTGTAGCATCTATCACGTATGCGGCCATCAATGTAGGACAGATTGAAGCGGGACTCGTCTGAAAATACTACATTTTGCCACTCAGCATGCCAGAGACGGCGTTCACGTGCCCATTGCAGTCTGAGGCGTTTGTGGTTTCTGGACAATGGAAGCTGACGCAATTGCATGCGTGCCACCAGTCCAGTCCGCAGCAGACGGCGTCGAACCGTCAACGCAGAAAGGTCCACACCGGTTGCAGTGCTCCAGTGTCGAGCCAACACTGTGGATGAGGCTGTGCGGTCCGTTATGGTCATGCGGACAAGATGGTGGTCATCCCATGCTGTGGTCACGTGGCGTGGTCCAGTACCCGCTCGTCGCTGCGTCCAACCCTCTTCTATTAACTGGTTCCACACACGCATCATTGTCGTAGCGGAATGCGCTGTACAAAATGTTTTACTTGTTAGTGGTAATTAGTGACCATAGCCACATTCAAAAGAACAAAAGGGGTAATTGAAATATTGTAAAAGTTTCAAAATTATGTAAAAGGGGAAACAATTTTTGGGGCTCGACCTTTGCCTTACTCTTTCTTTTAAAGAGGGCTACCATTGTATGACATACCCATTTCCCGGAGACCGATCATTCTGACCCGTTCGAACTCACTCGCATGCTGATATGGCGCCCTTCAACGTAGACGAGGCCTACTGGCACTTGATTTTACTTCGTTTGGCAGCTCTTCACTGACTGAGCTTCGCGTAACAGGGACCTTTACTGTCCCACAAGAGAGGACGCTGCTGGGCCTATGTGTACGCCATCTCTCTGCAATCGTAACAACTTATTACTTGTATACTGTTCTGCACATCCTCCGAGTTTGTATTCATTCGGGCAATTTTTTTCTGGGTGTTGCTATTTTCACAAACAATAGTGTATAACAAATTAATCTAAATTATTTGTATAAACCCCATTTAAAATATGCCTGGCACACATGACTCTTGTTAATTTACGTACCCTACTGTAGCCATACTGCCCTGAAATTCTGGTATGAATCGATTAATTGATCCTCGATATATGGCATAAAACCTCCATTGTTCATGTGGTGATCTTTATAAATGATGGACAAAAAGTTTATGTATTAGCACGTTCCATGATTGTCATAGATACAATATACGAAGTTAAGTTAAAATATGCTGCATAGTTCCTTCGATAAAGCACACTAAGCTAAATTGTTTGTATAGACCCCATTCAGAAAATAAGTGACTTGCACACTTAGAACATATAAATTAATATTGTCTACCATAATACAACTTCTTCGCCAGATTTGAAAGAAATCGGTTGATTGATTCCCGAGATACGGCATTAAAACTGCATTATTTGGCGGACAAATGAGTCTTTACATAGAAAATTGAGATCTATATAATTGATACTGTGAGCATACACATTTTGGTTGAAGATGTTTTTTAAGTTCCGTAGATAAAAAATTTTGAGCATAAATATTTATATGACGACCATTTTAAAAATATGTCTGTCTGACCCTCTCGAAGTTTATCAGTTTACATGGCCTTCCATAGTAATACTTATTTACAAAATTTGGTATGAATCTGTTTTTTTTTTTTTTTTTTTTTAGATATCACAACATTAAAATTTTCCATGTGATACCATTTTACAAAATGGCTTACGAAAGAGATTTTGTGTGGACACATTTTATGGTTGTAATATATACAGCTAGAATATAAATTTTTATTGAAATTAATTACATGGTTTCGACGATTTAACAAATAAAATTGAAATAGCAAAATGGCCGCCATTTTTAAAACAAGTGTCTAACATTTCTAAAACATCTCAGTTAACATTACCTACCGCAGTACTACTTGTTTGCCATATTTGGTAGGAATAGGTCAATTGTTTTCCGAGTTATAACAAAAGCAATTAATTTATTCGCGTGGCGCTATCTTACAAAATGTAGGACAAAGAGGCTCTGTGTAGACACATTTCATGTTTGTTATATATACTAGCAGCGTACAAATTTAAGTTGGAATTGATTAAATGGTTTCGAAGACATATCATACTATGCTAAAATAGCTAGATAGCCGCCATTTTGAAAGCAAGTGTCTGAAATACTTTAAACCTATTTTTACATATCATCTGCTGCAGTACTACTTGTTTGCCAAATTTGCTAGGAATCTGTCATTTATTTCCCGAGATATTACACATAAATTTTATTAATAGCGCTATCTTACAAAATGGTGGGCAACAGTGGTTGTTGTTTGGCTTATATGATTCTTGTAATAGATACTATCAGCGTACAGAATTTGGTTGAAATCGGTATAATGGTATGGTAGTTATACCAAATAAACCTAAAATATTTATATGGCTGCCATTTTGAAAAAGTGCCTAATAAAGTTCAATTACTTATATTTACCTAATATATTAGAGTATTACCTACATGCTAAATTTGGCGAAAATTGGTTGAGTAGTTTTTGAGATATAATGTAAAAGCTTTATTTTTTATGTGGCGCTAGCTATCAAAATGGCTGACAAATATTAATCTTCAACCCTGAATTCAATACTTACACTTTTTGCTGTCGTCATACAAAATTTGGTTTAAATCTGTTAAATGATTTCCGCGATACGACATATCACCCTAAATTTTAAAAACACCGCCGTTTTGAAAGTAAGAGCCCGATGTGGTCGAAAACTATAAAAGTATGATGCCCTTAAATAGTACTGCATGTGTACGGAGTTTGGTGAAATTCAGTTAACGCGTTCAAAAATTGAGGGGGGAGAGGGACACGTGCACACACATCCATACACATCAACACACACAGGAAAGTGATCTCATAAGCCTTTCTTTCCTTCGGAAAGTACACTAAAAACAATTGTGCGTAAAGGCTGTTCACGGTAAACTGAGCTCTCTTGAAAGCCCTACTTTAAATAATTGAGTATTCTTCCGCCATATGACAAATTAACATTGCTATTGGCCTCCGCATGTTATTCATGCGTCAGTCAGGCGTTACTCTGAAATAATTAGAAAAGTAAATGTTTTACAAATTTGCTCATTCTTAAATTTATATGCATTGAAAAAACAAAGTAAAGATATAATTTCANAAAAGTAAATGTTTTACAAATTTGCTCATTCTTAAATTTATATGCATTGAAAAAACAAAGTAAAGATATAATTTCAGTATTCACAAACGTTTATCAACACTTTAATTCCACATTATGACATGGAACTGTTTTCACTCCGTCATTACCAACTTTACTGGACGCTTGCTAGCCATTGTGTACATTAAATATATATGCGAGTAGCGGCAGTGACATGTTTCAAAGGTTTACTTTAAAAGTCCTCAAATAACCGTGAACAACCCATAGCAGTGTTGACTTAAAATTTCAGTCGATTTATGCAAAAATTTGTATAAGTTTATTACGTTTTGATACTGCAGCCAGCCAAACGGTAAAATATATAATTTAAAAAAAATTATACGGTTTGTTATAAATATTATTTTATTAATGTGTTTGACGTTAGTCACCAAACACGTGTCCATTAATTTCGCAAGGTGGCAGCCAACAAAGCAATGCAGCAAATGAAAACTCACAAGTGTTTCACAAGTATCTAGTTGTTTCTCGTATTTTACAGGATTTTTTATGATGAATAAGTCTTATGAAGGTAACAACGTTATTTTATAATTCTTAGCTTTCTTTCCCAGAGAGTCAAGAATTCGTGCTGAACTTGAAGACAAATACAAATTTTGGCAAGCCTTTAAGAATACTTAACTTGTTAAACTAAGCATTGCGCTGCGCAGTGTGCAAATGTCCTTCAAAATACTAGATAAATATTACCTTGAAGCCTGCGTCAAATGCTCGTGACTGGTATTTCTGGAGGGAATGTCACGTCAGGACTGATAACGAGTTCAGTCGCGGAACGCTTCGCTTGGAGAGATTACTGGCGGTGGTAGGTCGCTACAACAGTTGCGAAGGCGAGTAAGTCCTGCAAGACACTTGTGAGTAGGAACTATTATCGACTTCGTGTTGCTATGAATAACATATTTCCTCATATTTACGCGATGCGCTGTAATCTAAAACTTTTTGGAGAGCGTATTCTGGACTGGTTAAGAGGGTTGCTCGAATCTCTCGCAAATTTAACTGTAACTCAGACTTCCGACTTTTATCCAAACCATTACCGATGCCTTTAAATTGCACGTGCTGCTGTAGGAGAAGGGTGTTGTATTTATTGCGAAATCATTTTAAAAAGTAGAAACTCCAGCATTATTAAAGCATCTCGGAAGTAACCGAAAAAATGTACGTCTTCTTTGAAGCAGGAGGTTACGATTCTACTTTCAAATCGTTATTTTCCGTGTACAAATCTGAGGTAAGTCTCGAATGTCTGCAATATTTAATTGTAATTAGGAGTTAAAGTTTTCACTGAGTGTGCATCAAAGAGATGCGTTTGTAAGCACCATATCGTGACCTAACTTTTCAGAGATCTGCTATGAAAATGTATTTATTTTCTTTAATTCTTCATGTTTTTAGTATATGCCTACCTTTTGGCTCTTAACAGCGAGGTCTCGAGAGCCTATGAAGGTGATTGAGGTGAGTATGGAGCAGCGCCGGAATGAAAGGGCGAAGGAAACGGGAGATCCTCGAGAAGACCCGCCGATCAACGGCATCGTCCGGCACTATTCTCACATGTGAAAATCCGGTGACCCGGACGGGGATTGAACTCGATTCACCTTGGTGGGAGGCGTGTAGTCTAGCCGTTCAGCCACCGTGACCCCTTGAGCTTAAGAAGAAAATTACTGAACTTGTATGAGTCAAACTTTATATTTAAGTTCTTTGAAATGTATGTCCAAATATAGGGGTTCAATTAACTAACATCTAGTTACACTGCAAGAATAATTTAAATATCATGAAATAATGTGACTAGTGAATAACTTTATTGGAGCGAATTGACATTACAGTGGACATTGCGGATAACATATAACTGTAAAAAATAAATTTAGTAAACTTCCTAAACTGTAATGGATGTACTTGTATGGAAATTACATAATTCCATATATTGTATGGAAAATGTACTGTATAGCAGGATGCAAAAAAATATAGAACTGCTACTCTGCAAAGTTCGGAACTTCAGACTTCAAAATGTATTTGGATTATTCCAAAACAAATGTAGGAAAGCTACCCTGGATGCATGGAAGAAAAAACTTTACCATTCGTGTTTTCTCAATACTCGTATACAATGACGTGGTACATTTACTAACTTCTGCTTAAAATTTAGAGGAAGTTTTCTGCTTGTAGCTGTAAATAATTTGTCCTAAAACTTTTCTGACTTATGCCCGTTCAAGCCGAAAAAAAATATGGAAAGTGGTTTCACGGTTTAATGTTTTATAAAAATCATAATATTTAAATAGGTAACAAATTACGCTGTTATTATGCCATTCTTTGCCATAAAAAGTTGCGCACTAATAAGGAACCATCAGATTCAAACGAATTGTTGATTAGTGCGGTTGAATTTCAGGCAAAAGAAAGAAGCGTATATAGTATAATTCATAAAGACTATATTCAGCCCACCTGCGACACAAGAAGAGTAATTTACTACCTCGTCTCGTGCCCAGATAGGTACGTCGATAGATCGGGCATAGGATCAAATAAATGTCGTGCGTTATCCTGACGTAGATTTGCTTACGCTTGTTGCAAATTTTGCTGCAACCCACGAACACTTTGACATGGAGGAAGCTGGCGTCCCATCTTGTCAATGGACAACAAATCAGGAGAATGGACTAGCCCCAGCAAAGGTGCCGAACCCCAGTTTTCAAAAGGTGGCAAGACTCAAACTTTCTGTTACGCACTCACGTTAATTAAAATCTGATATTCTCTCATATCTTTCTCTATTCTCTTGCTCTCTCTCTCTCTCTCTCTCTCTAACGCATAGAAGATCGGAAATCACCTAGCAATGTATGGTCGGAAACGCTTTCCTGGCGCGTTAGTGACGACATAAAACACAAGAAAGGAAGGACACGAACACGAACATTGATTTCTTCTTCTGGGGTTACGTCAAGGCACTGGTTTACGAAACTCTCGTTAACAGTGTTGAAGGACTTGTTGCACGCATCGTGGCAGCTGCTGGGGAAGTCAGGGACACGCGCTGTATTTTCGCCAACGTCCNGGGAAGTCAGGGACACGCGCTGTATTTTCGCCAACGTCCGATCTTCAATGCGCCGGAGATGTGAGGCCTGCATCACGGCCCGGGGTCATCATTTCGAACACCTTCTTTGATTTTTGCTGTACTAAGAAAATAAACATGTTTTCTCACCCTGTTCGTGTCCTTCCTTTCTTGTGTTTTGTTTCGTCACTACGGTGCCAGGAAAGCGTTTCCAACCATCCATTGCTGTGTGATTTCCGATCGTCTAGGTGTACTCTATCTCTCCTGAAAGTTTGTAATCCCTGTACTGATACATCCTGTATATATATATATATATATATATATGTACATATATACTATTTAAATTTAAATAGAACAATTTATACTAAAATATTGCTGTTTTTAGTTATGTAGATACCCATAGCTAAAATATATAAAAATTATCCAGACAAACAGTTTGGCAAAACTTATGACAGACTGAAGTGGTGACCGGCCACTGACAATTCATCCAGNAAAATTATCCAGACAAACAGTTTGGCAAAACTTATGACAGACTGAAGTGGTGACCGGCCACTGACAATTCATCCAGGGTGGGGTGTCATTGCACCTGCTGGCTGAAAAGTGGGAGTAGAGCAGATCGCCACCTGCACTTCTCCCGTACTCGGTGTCTATATGCCACAGCAGTGTTGAAACATGGTGTAAATACTCCTGGAAAATCGGAGCTGTTTGCGGACGACTGCCGCCTTACTGTTGATTGGCTCCTGTGCCCTCAGCTAGGAAATGTAACACACGAGGTGCGTCGTTTCGGCGTGTTGCTGTACATTCAATAACTCCTGCATCACGACCACTGGCGAACGACTGTTGAGTGTGTTGGCTCCTCAGATCATCCCACAGCAATAAGAATTATGTAATGTAGGTACTACATTTTTTACCATTTTTGTACCGTAACATCGTATTATTTTAACATCCTTTCGGCGGTGAAAAGCGATGCAGTGCCTTAAACACGTGAACTGCATGCGCTGGTGGGCACCGATAGTAATGCTCGGATATTCCTCTCACATAGCATATGTATTTAGCAGAGTAATACATGGCACGAGATTTTATTTCTCTTCTTCTTCGACTTCTTTCTCTAACCTCCCAGCTCTTATTATGCAAGTTTCTTCCAGATTTCTGTGTGAAAGGCTCTAAAGTTTGTAGTTTTTCTCCAAAGCCGTACTTCACGGGTCACTGGATATTATTTGGATCCTGAATTCTGCCCCGGGTGTCAAAATACTCACGCCTTCTTACAAAGTTATTCCGATGTTTATCAGCAATATCGTTCTCGATGGTCACTTATTGAGGCATTGATTGAGTCACACATTTTGCCAACTAGTCCGAAAGTCCTTTGTCTTCGGACAGTCTATCAATGCGAGCTCCATCGTACTGTCCACTCCGCCTACTTCACATCGTGAGGAGTGCACAGTGTCAGGTTACACAATAGTCTTATCACCTCAGTGGCCTCTAAGTCGTGTTTCTTTCATACATTATCTGCACTGTCACGCCACGTTCGCCGCTCGCCGTTCTTATTTCCTTTTCGGAGCAAGTGTCATTCTCAAGTGCTCTGTAATATTGTTTGAATTTAGCACAGGCAGCCTCTGGGTGTTGATGAATTTCCTTTTAAACGTTACCATGTGGGTTCTCTTGTGCCATAAAACAGCCCCATATATAATAATCGACGCAAAGACATCTTCGAAAAACCTGTTTAACTTGTGAAACTCCAGCCACCAGTTATTGTTTTCAATGACCGTTATCTTATAAAATATAAATGTTTTTTTAATAAATTGTAGCACTTGTGTTTAACCTCCTAGTACTTTTATGTTTCGTTAGACATGACAAGCAATCCATAAATAATAAAGTAATTTTTCTTGTAATTCTCGTCTGACAAACTTTACTTGATATCGCCATATATAGCATTAACTCAGTTCTTGCAGGCTCTTCTACCATTACTGTTATGGTCTCGGTCATTTTTTTCAGTTAAGATCTGCTCTCCCCAGTGACCAACATCGTGTCAACAGTAAACTGTGAGTAAACCATGCAAAAACATGTTCTGCCCGCATGTACAATATGTCATGAACACACTACATCTGTCCCGAAACTAGTCCAGTTTCGTGGGCAGGCATTGTATTATTTCCAACCATCTGTCATTTTCGAAGGTACTCGCATCGACAAGGCAATAACATATTTATCTTCCGATATCGTAACAGAGTGCATGACATTGTACAAAAATGTGTTGTTTTCACTTTTATTTAGAGGTCCATACTAATTTCCTTCCAGGGTGCCACTATTTGGGGCTGAATCGTCTATATATAAACTTCCCATCAATGTTTACAATCAGCAAAAACAATGGTAGACACCTTATAAGACTTGACTCTATAATAATTTTACCACTTCTAACTACCATATTATTGGGAATGTGCTAACAGAGAGAATGTAGTTGTACATATACAGCAATGTGTTATTTTATCCTTCAGAATTATGTTGTTGGTCAACTCAATTGCCAATTTACGATTTCCCATTCTTCACTTTATGTGCCATACAATTCGATGCCCCTACAGAATTGTATAATAAAATGCAATATTGCTTTTTTTTTTCTTATATTTTGACACGGCACTCTTAGTCTTATGGTCTTGTGCTCCTTGATCGTCAAATGGTGGAGGTAGAGATCACATCTTTTCAACGCAGTCGAGTCCAACTCTCATCGTTGATGCCAGGACAACAAATCACCTATTAAGAAAACCTATAAATACAGTTGCACACTCCCACAAAATACTGAGACCCTCATACTGAGTCACACCCAAGGTTCGGCGGGGACACTGTCCAAACCGTAGAGTGAATATGGGGTAGGGCGATCTGTCCAACATTGGACTGCTTTTCTGCTAACACGACTATCATAAATGATGTGGAATGGATTTGAGGTTAAAACACTGTTTAGTAAACAATTTATTTGATGATTTTGTATACTTCATGTAACCAATTTATAATGAAGTTGTATTAAATTTAAATTGGTAAAATTATTTTATACAAATAAAAGAGATTGTCTTTTGGAAATTAAGATACAAACAAACACGTCCATCACTGTTGACCATGTGACTTTGACAGTTGTGTTCGTTTGGAGTAGGTGTTGGGTACATGCGCAGAAGACGAATAAGTGGTTTACCTCATCTTGAGTCTATGGTTGAGACATCAGAAATCCCCTCCGCCGAACTGGGAACCAGGACACGATTTCGCGAGGCGCAGGAGAGGAGTGACTTGCTCACTGCTCTCGGGAGCCGACCAGCTGGGCTTGAGCCTTATATCAGTTGCAGTTCGACTGCCCACTCATAGACAAATTCGCAGCCTTTAAAGTTTCGTCGGGCATCCTTTGGTGATTTCCCACTATCGCCGTAGTATGAGCGTTGACGGAAGATCATGGATGTCGAACTTTAATGGACTCACTGGCAATGCCAGTTCCGAATTACACATCTCATCCAAAATTATTTCATGGCCTGCTACTTCCAGAATATATATCTTAATAATGTATTTTCAGATACTTCTTGTATTTAACACCAAGTGAACATCTAACTAAATTTACATGGCCGAAGTAACAGTTGTACTGCTGGGATGAGACATGAGTCCCTAAAACATTTTTTGATGCAGTGTTGAAACGTTTCCAACTTAGGATGGGGGACGCATTTTGGCGCATTCCTATAAGAGGGGAAAACAAGTCTTTAAGCACCCCTTTCAAGACATTTTTTCTTCTCTTATAAATTCAATTTTGGTGCCATGAAAATTAAATTACATGCTGCATAAAAGATAGATAAAAATCTATAACTCAGAAGTGAAGATGCATATAAGTATCAGAAATACACTATAAATAGGGACATGCGAAATTCGCGTTATTTTCTGGCAGCGCGTTATAATTCATCGTCTTATACATATACGGGTCGGCGCCATTTGTTTATTGGCTTCTGCAGCGGTGAGGACATGTTTTCCTTTTTGACTTGGATAGCCGTGATTGGGCCAACCTTACCTTACATCAGTGGTTTCATATTGGCTGAAAGCCACCCAGGGCGTGTTCGGACATACTGTAGTTCAATGGCAAACGCAATACAAAAGCACGAGTGTTTGAAGTCTAGTCTTTCTTGTAATAACAACACGAATTTCGCTCGTCTCAAACTATAAAAATATATTGGACATTTTATACAATACANAGTCTTTCTTGTAATAACAACACGAATTTCGCTCGTCTCAAACTATAAAAATATATTGGACATTTTATACAATACATCAACGCATTTCGATAAACAAAAAGAGCTTACTTGTGCAAAAGGTCAGTGTATGCCCTGCCCCCTCACCTGTAATTGTTACGCCACTGGTAGAAAGGAAGCAGTGGCGTGTGGTGAAGTGTTACAAGGTAAGATAGTGCTTGCTCAGTGCTGTACACTTTCTGTGCACGCAGCAGGTACCAGTAACCAGAGTGGAGACAGGATAAACTGAATCTTCAGCGGCCACTCACGAGAGAGCAGCGAAACACACATTACACATGTGCTGTGACGTCAACAGCACTGCTTCGTTTAAGTGGNAGTCTTCCTTGTAATAACAACACGAATTTCGCTCGTCTCAAACTATAAAAATATATTGGACATTTTATACAATACAGCAACGCATTTCGATAAACAAAAAGAGCTTACTTGTGCAAAAGGTCAGTGTATGCCCTGCCCCCTCACCTGTAATTGTTACGCCACTGGTATAAAGGAAGCAGTGGCGTGTGGTGAAGTGTTACAAGGTAAGATGGTGCTTGCTCAGTGCTGTACACTTTCTGTGCACGCAGCAGGTACCAGTAACCAGAGTGGAGACGGGATAAACTGAATCTTCAGCAGCCACTCACGAGAGAGCAGCGAAACACACATTACACATGTGCTGTGACGTCAACAGCACTGCTTCGTTTAAGTGGCNGCCACTCACGAGAGAGCAGCGAAACACACATTACACATGTGCTGTGACGTCAACAGCACTGCTTCGTTTAAGTGGCCGATGCGTAAAAGAACAAATGATTAGGTATAGCACAGAGCAAAACACAACTTACCTTGCAACAGTTAACCACATGCCGTTGGAAGGAAGAACCTCAACTTCGGCTGTTCGTTGATGGTCTCTCTGTGTGCTTGTAGAAGTCACGCAGTATGCTGAGGTGGTCTGTGCTGCTGCTAGCGCTCGCGGTGGCCATGTCGCACAACTGCACCCAGAAGTGCTACCGATGCCCTGCGAAAGTCTGCCTGCAGAACTCCACCAACTGCACATGCTGTGACTTCGTCTGCCCCTAGCAGCTGATATAACCGGTACATACATTACAGTCCATCCATGGTTAATTCCAACTTTTCTGAAGCCCTGCTTCAGTTCCACTTTCAGTATATTCCTCCGCCTCGTTCAAACAAAGCGTAATCAAGTTTAGAATTTACACAAAAGGACAACGCACCGCATTTGTGCGCAATTAGTTTAATAATATGCATAAGAACGATTTCTTACATTTAATTATCGAGATACCTATTTTCTGTTTTATTCTTATTAATTCTAAATTAATATATAATAACTCATAGATAAATAAAAGTGAAAGTTCAGTTTAGTTAAAAATTAGATATTTTTATGCAAACAGAAGTATAAAACGGTTGAAATACAATCGGCTCTCAAGACCTCGATGTTAAGAGCCGCCCAAATCTCTTCACTCACTTCACTCACGCTTGTGATTCATGACATATTCAGGAAACAACTAAATACGTCGTGCATGGTTTTTTTTTTTCAAAGGTTTGATTCAAAAATTGTGAAGATACCATGAATNGGAAACAACTAAATACGTCGTGCATGGTTTTTTTTTTTCAAAGGTTTGATTCAAAAATTGTGAAGATACCATGAATAGCCTGCATTGCAGTATCAAAGTAATACGACCACAACTCTACTAACAATAAGATACTAATACGACTTAGTAGACTTTCCTCTACATATGTATGCGAGTGAATCTGATGAAGTATCCCNATAACAATAAGATACTAATACGACTTAGTAGACTTTCCTCTACATATGTATGCGAGTGAATCTGATGAAGTATCCCCTACTCTAAGACTTACATAATACGAGCACGCGTGTTTAAATAACATACATATACATTAAAATATTATGTACAATCCATAATTTTGAAATTAAGTGTCTGACGCATTTAAAACATATCAGTTTACAAGGTCTACGGTAATAGACTTGTTTACCGAATTTGGTAGCAATCGGTAGATTGTTTTTCCTATATATGGCATAATAATGGCGCTAATTTACAAAATAGCTTACTAAATAGGCTCTGGGTAGATACATTTGATGGTTATTGCCAGCATACAAAATTTTGTTTAAATGTGTTACATGATTCCTGAGAAAAAAAATGACGCCCTAAATTTTAATGGCCACCATTTTGAAAATAAATATATGGCGTGGGTGAAAACCATAAAAGTCGAATGTCATTACAAAGTTCTATATGTGTACCGTGTTTAGTGAAATTCATTTCACGAGTTCAAAAGTTTTTGGGAGAGCACACACATACATACAGGAAGGAAAGTGATCTCATAAGCCTATGTTTCCTTCGCAAAGTAGGCTAAATATGCGAAAATGAATTAAGGTTATAATTGAAAAAAAAAAAACATGTACCAGTCTGAGTCTACCAAATGTAACAAGGCCATAACTCTATTTTCAGGAATAAAAACCTTTTGATTGACTCAAGTCCTAAAGTTGCTCTTGTTGTGGCAGTAATATGGCCATATATTTAAATATGGTTTTTGTGATGTTTAAGCTTACAATGTAAACGAAATGGTTACAGGTGAGNGTAATATGGCCATATATTTAAATATGGTTTTTGTGATGTTTAAGCTTACAATGTAAACGAAATGGTTACAGGTGAGGTATTATTTGAAAAACTTTTACCTCCTTCAGAGTGAACGTTGGAAAACAATGTTTAAACTTTCAAAACGCTCTCCTGAATAATGACTACTTTTGAATTGTGGCCATATTACTTGGACAGTACGATATAATTCTCTGATTATTGTTATAAACACCGATGATTACTCCAGCTGCGTTTGGGCAGGGCACGTAGTACATTTTACATGCTCCAGCCTAAACGTGGCATTCCCCAGAGAGTCATACAGTGATGCACATTAAATACCCGCACAAAGGAAGTCTGTTGAAGACATCAACCATGCATGGGCAGGTTTATTTATTAATTCCCGAGTAATACGTAACACATAACGAACAATAACCACAACTGAAGTTGGTGGCATATTTCTTTTGTAAGAACGTCTGACCCTCAAATAGAACACCTGCTATATTCGGAAACAGCCTGCAGAGTTTTAACGTCAGTAATGTCGTGACCCAACTAATTTTTTGTGCTGCTACTTCTACCGGTGAGTGTAACTGATTATATAAAAACTCGAAGTCATTCCCAAAATGCTCCACGTTTCAGACGCTAGTTCACTGGAACGAGGCAAGGAAGCTCTGTAGTTGTCACAGTACGCTCGTGACATCGTTGTGTCAGACATATGTCTCTTTCTAACAGAGCCAAACACCTCCGATTGCATAATCAGCTTGATTCAGGTGTGTACGCATGATTTTATTTGGGAGGGGCTGAACCTCGATTATTGAAGTGAGCAATGTGCACAAAAATAAAAATACCTTTTCTCAATGTAAAATATATATTGATTNTGAACCTCGATTATTGAAGTGAGCAATGTGCACAAAAATAAAAATACCTTTTCTCAATGTAAAATATATATTGATTTCAAGTTCATACTCAAGAGAAACTTGCTGTTTATTTCAATTTTCATTACACAATTTTCAGTTAATTTCCAAAATATATTCATGTTTATTTATATTTTAACTTTATTGAGAGTGGCTGCAGCCCCTTCAGCTGCCCCCTTGCGTACGTCCGTGGCAAGCATGCCGTGAAAAGCCTGTAAGCTTGCAGCAAGCTTGACTCAAGCTAATTAGTCTCCTCATGTCAACCTCGTAGCAAGCTCGATTAGTTACACTTGCAAGCTTACCTTGGTAAGCTGCTAGTATAATTCAAGCCATCTACATTATCTACAAGCTTTCTATTAGCAAGTGCGTGCCCGTTGTGAGAAATTAGGCTTGAATCAAGCTTTAATCACACGTGATACGACAAGCTTGCAGGCAAGGAAAATTCAAGTCAAATAGCAAGTTTGACGCAAGTTTGCATGCTATCTGGGACGATTCTTCCTACCTCTTGACTGATACAAGTGGTATATTTTGTCCTCGCTCTTAAAAATAGGAGAGTTGACTTTCAAAAGTTGTACCACAATTCTTGCACCGTGAGGCCACATGTATACGGCAACGATTAAAAAGCTACCTTGAACCGTGCCAAGAAATTGTCGTCAAAAAGAAGAATAATTTTGGCAGTGGCGTGAGTGGGTGAAGAGCCTTGGGCGACTCTTAACATCGATGTCTTGAGAGCATTTGGCAGTGCCTACGCCCCTTCTACGGCATTCTTTTCATTCAGTGCTGCCACTGAATTAGCAGTCTATATTCACTGCTTCCGATTTCGAGAGTATCTGCGTGCTGTATTCAGGACACTGCGTCATTAAAGATTTATTTTACTTCCTGCGAGCATTCACTGATTCTTCTTATGTTAAGAGTTGGGGCAGGAATATTTCAATTTCTTCCCCACATTCTTCCAACCTCGGATGTCTAATCCTATACCGTAAATTTATTTTTAGTTCTCTTTGTTATTATTATTTTTACAATACAGACTAATTTACTTGTATGTTTCTTGTTTTGCAGGGCCACATAATAACTGCACTGTGTGAAGTATTCACTTGCTCAAGAGTATTGAAGAGTATTTAAGCTGAACAATATTTTTTTTACACCACCATTTTGCACTCACTCACTTAAACAGTTAAGAAGAATTTGGGTGCTAAATGCCTTTTGTTTGTTTTTGTGTCGTTAACATGCACTCAGTGATAATGCTGTGTTTTATGCTTTGTCTTATATTTACAATTCTTCTCTTAAATTTCGTACGATAAAGTATATTAAAATGACGACTATTTTGTTTGGAGCGAACAAATATTTCGTTGGCTGGAACAACTTTCATATCAGAATTTGTAATGGTAAAAAAATTCAACTGGGCCGAAAACCGGTACGTATTTGTTTGGTTAGTGCGTTTTTAAACTATTCCAGGTGGGTGGTAAAAACTTAATCATTGCATGATTTACAATTTTATAATCTTACGAAGAGGTACCAGTTTATTTATATTTGTTTTCCTTTTTGCTTGATTACGAATTATTTTTAATTTTAATTTTAGAGTCAAACAAATACATAAATNTTTATATTTGTTTTCCTTTTTGCTTGATTACGAATTATTTTTAATTTTAATTTTAGAGTCAAACAAATACATAAATACATAAGCGACATTTGAATATTAATATGACAGTAGTCATTTTTTAATTATTGTAATTCGTAAGCAAGAATTGTATTTTAACATAGAAGCCATTCAATCTTTCTGCATTTCCGAATAAGAAAATAAAGTCACAGGCGTATCGAAATACGAACTAACTAGAATGGCAGAACTGTTGTATCCTGTTGAGATTACAATTTGAACAGTTTTTTTCCAACTCAATGATGATCCAATGCCTGTGCTACTAACATTTGTAATTTGCCACATGTTTGAGCGCAGTGTAACCTTTCAACATAAAAATTCTTGTTAGAGTGATATAGCTATTTAAAAAGATCGAAACTAAAAATGGGCCAGTCCTCCCAGGATCCAAGAAATATGTATGTATATATATCACTCCCCCTCCCTCCTCCACTCTATGCGCAGGATATCTGAGTCCTCCACCGGCTGGCTTCAGGGCTGCCACCCCCTCACCCTGTCAGTGGGGAGTGACAGATGCGCCTCCCAGATGATGAGGATTGCTTTACTCTAGATGGAAAGACCAGCCCAATCCAAAGAGAACACTAACACCCCAAAACAAAACATACAACGGTCCCCACAACAGAAAATACACTCAGGCCAGTGATCAACCTACCAAAATATACGTTTAAGACAACAAAAAGGAAACTCTCACCCGAACTTATNTACGTTTAAGACAACAAAAAGGAAACTCTCACCCGAACTTATTCACCCTGCGGGTGGTGAAATTGAACTTCCTCCAATACATTAAGGGGGCCACGGTGGCTGAGTGGTTAGCCTGCTTGCCTCCCACCAAGGCAAACAGGGTTCAATCCCCGGCCAGGTTGCCGGATTTTTGCAAATGGAAGTCGTGCCGGACGATGCCGTTGTTTGCCGTTTCCCTCGCCCTTTCATTTCGGTGCCGCTCCATACTCACCTCAATCACCCTCATCGGCTCTCAAGACCTCGCTGTTAAGAGCCACCCATATCTCTTTACTCACTCACTCCAACACATTAACATCCAAACAGGGTCCTAGTGGAGAGCGATGACAAGATAAATGTTCTGAAGATAGAACTCATCAACGACATACTATGGGAGTACCAAGTCCCTTTCCATGATATTATGATGGGTACCACTTCGACTTCTTGTACCTAGAACTGATCCATTACAGACTTGATGACATCAGCCACTCTGTACTTCGAGATCTTGGTATTAAACGACCACAACTAAGACATAAAGGACGAAAGCCTTCTCAGACCCTGGTTTAGCTGCGACAAGGTCAGGTTTCCGAAGACCAACCGAGGTGTTGTACCGAGGTCCACGAGAAACCTTGGATTCCCTCTTCATCATCTACTCCTCCGCAACATTTACAAGGCGACCCTGGTCTCGTGGGTTCGTTGACATTGCTGGACTCCATGGTATGTAGTCTTTATCAGCATCCTTGCACCCAGCTCTACACTTAGGGAGAGTTCCATCACTCCCTCTCCTCCCACGACTCGCCCTAACAGCAGATAGCAGGCTGTTGGGAATTAAATGAAGATGTGAGATATAGTCATGGGAGGGAATGGCATATGGTTTGGATGTAGAAGGAGGTATGGAGTTGAGAAATTTGGGTGGTTCTTAACATCGAGGCCTTGAGAGCCAATGAGGGTGAGGTGAGGTGAGTATAAGGCAGCGCCAGAATGGGGGAAGGGGGAAANGGTTCTTAACATCGAGCCCTTGAGAGCCAATGAGGGTGAGGTGAGGTGAGTATAAGGCAGTGCCAGAATGGGGGAAGGGGGAAACAGGGGATCCCTGAGAAAATCCGCCGACCAGTGGCATTTTCTGGCACGATTCCCACATGCGAAAATCCGGGAAAAACCCCACCGGGAATCTAAACCAGTTCGTCTAGGTTGGAGGCAAGTAGTCTCACCACTATGCCACCGTGGCCCCTGTGGAGGGATGGTTTTCTTTGGCTCCTTGGAAATCAAAACCGTCAACAGATCCTACCCACCTGGCAACCCAATAGTTATTGACTCTTAGGGCAGTGTCAAGCCTCTTCCCCTTCTCCATCCCCACATCATCCGCCCAGTACAGTCGCTTCGAGNATTGACTCTTAGGGCAGTGTCAAGCCTCTTCCCCTTCTCCATCCCCACATCATCCGCCCAGTACAGTCGCTTCGAGAACAAGAGACTCGTTCTAAAGTTCCTGGCAGGCAGGTATGGTGGCTTTAAGATATTTCGTAAGCGAGAAAGAATCTAAACGGGCACACTTCTCACAAAGGAGAGAAAGCCTAAACCTCCTGCCTTAGATGGGACATGAAAAAAGCCCATCGCAATGTGTTCAATTCTCCATATAAAGCAGTGAAGCGAATGCTTGTGTCTTTCTTTATACAGAATCCACTCCATGTGTTTCAGGACCTGGCCCACTCTAGGTAAACTATCAATCATTCATGTATCATGTTTCAAGTGTGTTATGTACCATAGGGGCATCGGGGTGGCTCTAACAGCCCCGTTCAACTGCGATGTGTACTTAGTGGCAATGTAGAGGAATGTCACCATGTGGTTGACAGCCACACATCTGTTTTTTGAGACGTTCGTAATCCCCCGAATTAGCATAGTAGACGAGTTGCCGACCATTACTTTTCTTTCGTCAGTATTTTATGTCAGGGAGTGTTCTGCTTGGGTAGGATACTGTAACTCCATCCACAACATAATCTCTGTCTGCACTAAATCATCCCTCTGCACGACTCTAGCCACATATCATGTCCCTCCTCCTTTAGCCCATTCGTACCGCTGCCACTGCGAAAATACGATGTGCCTTCTACTGGGGACCAGCTGTTCCACGAACGCGGGCGGCCACCCTTTCCGACTTTCTGGCTTGTCGCCGTTTGTTGGAAGTGCACACAGCTGGCATATTTCTATGTTAACTTTTGAGGGCATGATAATTTGGGCAGACTGACTATACCCAGAAGAACCCCAGTAATCATACTGCTGGGGAAATGAATGCAGCGAGAGGGACACAGCGGTACATTTTAATATTATAGTGTTCACATCTATAGCAATCCAATATGCAACAGACTCTGAAAGACAACTCCGGTTGCAATAATAAATACATTGCTACACAACATCCTTGTCAACCCANAATATGCAACAGACTCTGAAAGACAACTCCGGTTGCAATAATAAATACATTGCTACACAACATCCTTGTCAACCCACACATTTTTACAAGTGATATTTGTTTGTTTAATTAAAAAAAAAAAGGGTTTTGTATGTTTTGTTATCAAGGGTCAGTAATGCGTGTCTAAGTGTTTTGTTTTTTAAAATGTGTTTTCTAATTATTGCACACTTAACGCGAACCTGTCCATCCTCCAAGTGGTTCTGCACCACGTTAGTTAGTCTGGCATCGAGTACGTTAGGAGGTGGGCATGCGTCTTCGTCATTCCAGGNAATATGCAACAGACTCTGAAAGACAACTCCGGTTGCAATAATAAATACATTGCTACACAACATCCTTGTCAACCCATACATTTTTACAAGTGATATTTGTTTGTTTAATTTAAAAAAAAAAGGGTTTTGTATGTTTTGTTATCAAGGGTCAGTAATGCGTGTCTAAGTGTTTTGTTTTTTAAAATGTGTTTTCTAATTATTGCACACTTAACGCGAACCTGTCCATCCTCCAAGTGGTTCTGCACCACGTTAGTTAGTCTGGCATCGAGTACGTTAGGAGGTGGGCATGCGTCTTCGTCATTCCAGGACTTGCAACTTTTTAACATATAATCAGTTAGTTTACAATAGTTGTTAATACTTTAATCAGAACTTAACATCTTCTCTTGCTTTCTCGCTCGGGAACAGACTCGCCGCCGACTCAGTCTACTCTCATACCAGAGACTTAATTATCTCTAATTGTTTTGCATAAGACAGTGCATGTTGTTTTGAATTGTGCAGGCTGGTGACATGCCCTAATTGTCACAGATTGTAAGTGCCTTAGACAAAGGTTTTGATTTCTTGAATAAAAATACAGTGATTTAACTTCGTTTTTTTTTAANACATGCCCTAATTGTCACAGATTGTAAGTGCCTTAGACAAAGGTTTTGATTTCTTGAATAAAAATACAGTGATTTAATTTCGTTTTTTTTTTAAATTTCATGACCAGTCGCCTCACGGCAGTATAAGTAGCCTAGTGTGTCAAATCTAATCACATATGTTAACCCATATGTAGCAGCATAATGGAGTATTTTGTTACTAGGAGTGTGAGACGGCCCGTTAAACAGTCTCACCCTGTTTTACAGGTGTTCTGAAAGTGTTAGCAATCTCAGTAGGTAGAGATAATATGATTACTCAAGCAACTTCATCATCAGTGGTGCAATGGGGGACTCTAGGAGCACCCGCGAGGGCTGACAGCCCACTCCCTCCCTTTTCTGGTGCTCTCCAGCAGCTGGCACCCATTAAAAATGTCCTCCAATGTAACCGAAAATCTACAGCATGTAAGTCATACAGCCTTTTCCTCGCTCCTCAGAACACACCATCCTGTTAGCCTATACACAAAATATTACATGGCAAGTTACATCCCTAGAACAAGAGTCAGCGGGGTTGGGGATGGTACTGTTCCTGGATGAAAAAGAAGCATTAATACTTTATGATTTTTTTTTTTTACCTACTCTACAACTAAGTGTTATGTGTGCCCGTGGTAGGGACGGGAGTTTATTGTGTATCAGCGCCAAGCCCCATACGCCTACAAGGAAAGGAAATCATGCAAGGAGACATGCATAGTCCCCAAGAGACTGTAAACATTTCTCGGAACGGTCAACCAACTTTTTNTCAAGCAACTTCATCATCAGTGGTGCAATGGGGGACTCTAGGAGCACCCGCGAGGGCTGACAGCCCACTCCCTCCCTTTTCTGGTGCTCTCCAGCAGCTGGCACCCATTAAAAATGTCCTCCAATGTAACCGAAAATCTACAGCATGTAAGTCATACAGCCTTTTCCTCGCTCCTCAGAACACACCATCCTGTTAGCCTATACACAAAATATTACATGGCAAGTTACATCCCTAGAACAAGAGTCAGCGGTGTTGGGGATGGTACTGTTCCTGGATGAAAAAGAAGCATTAATACTTTATGATTTTTTTTTTACCTACTCTACAACTAAGTGTTATGTGTGCCCGTGGTAGGGACGGGAGTTTATTGTGTATCAGCGCCAAGCCCCATACGCCTACAAGGAAAGGAAATCATGCAAGGAGACATGCATATTCCCCAAGAGACTGTAAACATTTCTCGGAACGGTCAACCAACTTTTTTTTTCCGGATGCGTAGACATCTCCTCCAGCGCTATGTAACCACCCGGAGACAGCTGCTTTCACCTCCTCATCGTTTCGGAATCATCGTCCACCGAGATCCTTTTTCANTCCCCAAGAGACTGTAAACATTTCTCGGAACGGTCAACCAACTTTTCGATTCCGGATGCGTAGATATCTCCTCCAGCGCTATGTAACCACCCGGAGACAGCTGCTTTCACCTCCTCATCGTTTCGGAATCGTCGTCCACCGAGATCCTTTTTCAGCTTACCGAAAACATGAAAATCGCATGGCGCTAAGTCTAGACTGTATGGAGGATGTTGCCATACCTCCCACTTGAATCGCTGCAGCAGTTCGGACGTTTGGCGGGCAGTGTGAGGTGTTGCGTTATCATGCAACAAAATCACACCGGCGCTCAATTTTCCCCGATGCTTCTCTTTAATTGCTTTACACAACCGGTTCAACGNATGGCGCTAAGTCTAGACTGTATGGAGGATGTTGCCATACCTCCCACTTGAATCGCTGCAGCAGTTCGGACGTTTGGTGGGCAGTGTGAGGTGTTGCGTTATAATGCAACAAAATCACACCGGCACTCAATTTTCCCCGATGCTTCTCTTTAATTGCTTTACACAACCGGTTCAACGATGAGGAGGTGAAATCAGCTGTCTCCGGGTGGTTACATAGTGCTGGAGGAGATGTCTACGGATCCGGAATTGAAAAGTTGGTTGACCGTTCAGAGAAATGTTTACAGTCTCTTGGGGACTATGTGGAAAAGTGAACTTACATTTTATGTTGTTATAGCCGTGTTGCCTATGTATATGTAGTTTCATTCATGGCCATAATGTGGAAGTGTAACTTATTTATTGATTTGCCCTCGAAGTATCTTGGAATTGGCAGACATGAGTACTGTAATTTTTTCTTCCACTTGTCGAGGGAGCAGCAGTTAAAGTAGCGTACTGATCAATATGTTTGCTTTTACGATGGTTTTTCAGGGAAGTTGTAGCTACAAGCAAAAAAAAAACTAATACAATAATTAAACTAACTTCCCTCACATATTACATGATACGATAAAAACTTTAACTTAAGTTAAAGCCGAATTTACAATCTGGAAGGCCCAGGTTCGATCCCAAGCCCGTACTCTCAAACTAGTCGATTAACATTGGCTAAAGGTAAAGAAAACCCACTTGAAAAATTCAGGAATGAAAAATTTGACAAATGACAGATACCAATCAGAATTCGGCACCTGTTGTGGATGAACGCTTAGGTAAAAACACGGACGTACGCACTTCTATACCTACATGCATGCATACCTAACCCTGCTAGTGTATGTTAGAGCTAAATTTTATTAAAATTATGTTTTGTTTAAGTTTTTACTTACTTACTTTCTTTTCTTCTCCACCACACAAGATCTTGTTACATAACAAACACATAGCCACCTTATTATCTTCATTAGGAATCTCATAATATTCCCAAAGAGGCGACTTTATATTAATTACCGGTGCCATTATGAAAAGTTAGTGGCTATTAAAAACTATATTTTTGATAATAATGATTAATAACACAACAAGCGATCAGAAAATGTAACACCCCTGCACGCACCACAATGAGACAGGTCGTAACCTGTTACACGCGAAATGCACACATCTTTCGCCGAATATTCGGCGCTTTGGCCGAGAGCGTGGCTGAATATTCGGTATTCGGTATTCGGCCAAATCACTATTCGTTGCATCTCTAGTGGAAACCATGCTCTTTATTAGTATGTAGAGAAAAATACTAGTAGAGAGGGGGCAGATCATCTTTCATTGTGTGGCGCTGACTTTAACCAGAGTAATGCTTGTACATCACTCTGGTGGGGAGAGTGGCACAATTGGGCTTCTTCCCCCCGAATCCGAATCCCCAGTGGATCCTGAAAATTTAAAGTTAAATAGGATTAGTGGTCAGTGAGTGCCAGCAGAACCAACACACACCAACTTTTACTAATCCTTGATGAGATGGTAAATTGCCTGAAAGGAAAAGCGAGTTAATATTAACCTAATTAACCTATTACTTAAACTAATACATCAGAGGTGTCCATCAGGACTCCTCAGTTAAGTCTATGGCTGTATGTCAACAAGACATTCAGCTTCCTAAATTAATTAAACTATAGATAAATATATATCCTAAAAAAAATGTTTTTTTTACTAACTACCCTATTACTAAGTGTTAAGTGTTGTCCGGGGGTGGGTCTGGACTGTGTTGCGTCTCAGGGCTAAGCCCCATACGCCTACATGTGAGGGAATTTAGGAAAGGAGGCGTGCATCGCAGCAGAGGGATAAAGCAGCAATGGCCAGGTTTGTGGCCATGACTGCATCCCTGAGTGTGTAATAGCTGAAACTATAACTAAGGAGGGGAGGGGGGAAACCAGCATAGGCACCATAAAAACCCTTCCAGCAGGAAAGAAGTTCAAAACTTATTAATGCATTAAAAAATGCTAAAGGAGGCAGCAGGTGTGGATTCCATGCTCTTTAAAGTGGAGTTGAAAATCTAGAAGAGAAAGAGGCGAGGCTGTGGACGCAAGCGTCCTTGAGGGGAGACTGCACTCTTAATACAAGAAAACACACCCCTGTCTGTAGCTGTGAATGAGGTGACGTTGTTTGATGTGTTTGGAAAGATGCTGTGCATTACTAGTTACACTTTGTGGCACTTAGCAATTCAGCTTCGGCTTACATGCCAGTTCGACGCCACTTGGTGGTGCATCACGTCGTATGTCGTGGCGCGAGCTGCTACGTCATAACGACCAATTGCACATGCGCCCAATGGCTGTGGTTTTAGGGTTAACACCATTTTGGACCTCCTACTTATTTGTTAAAAGAGTTACCTCTTGTAATTAATGAGTAGGGCAGTCTCTTGAGTTACGTAATCCTTGTTGGCAAGATGGTGCAAGTTCCGCCCTTGTCGACATGCACTATGCACTCTTGGCCTGATATGGTTGGTGCAGCCCAGTGTACCTGGTGCAGTTGATGTGACTGTGCCGGCCAGAGTGGTCACAAAGAGTTCCTGAACGTATATTGTTCACATTATGTCACACGAAGCACATAACACGTGCACAGAGGTGGGAACACTGGATAAAGTGGCCACATGAGTGGTAACTGGTTTACAGGGACCATTGTGTCCAGCTCGCTGCATTCATTTCCAAGCAGTGTTACTACTGGGGACTCTTCTGAACATGGTCAGCCAGACCAAATTATTTCACCCTCAAAAGTTACCTATTGGCGGCATTAAGGAGGGATAGCGTTTGACTCCTTTGCGGGAAGTACTCCCAACACACTGTGGCTGGCTGTAGTGTCGGAAGGTTCAGTCGCCTACTTGTTCGGGGTGCTGCGAGTTCCCAAAGAAGGCACATCATGACTGCACAGTGGGATTGGGACAAAAGTACTAAGGTAGGAGGGATGTGGCACACATGTCAGGTAAATAATATTTGTGTTAATGTATAATATTTTACATGTGCCGCATCCCACTTCTATAGCATGTTCGTCTCACTATATCTGTGCAGCTATGACGTGCCCTCTACTGGGGACAGTAGGCCCAAACATGGCGGTTAAACCTCCTCGACTCATGTCACGGTGCTGTGTACTAGGAGAGCACCCTATCTGCAGCATGTCCAAGGTACTCCCGGAGTCAGGTGACCTTCCCACATTCATGCACTCAAGAGGCAACTTTTGAGGGCATAATAATTCAGGCCAACAATTACCACCAAACAACCCTCCCAGTAAAGTTACTACTGAGGAAATGAATGAAGCTAGGGGGCCACAATAGCGAGGGCACCCTATAAGTGATGTGATTATTAGGCATGTACGTTCTATCGGTGTATGAGATGACCGTAACAATATCACTCGGAAATTAATGACATATGATAGGGCGTGCACCCTAATTAGGTAGGCATACATGACTACTACTTCAACAATTTGAAATCATTGTCGCCACAAGGTGAATCGAGGAGCAGCCATGCGTGCGAAAGGCCCACCCTTCGAGAAAATTTTCACTGCTCAACCGAACTGGCGCCCTTAAAATCCCAATTCCAGCTGAACCAATTTTTTTTTTAATCTGACACTGTAAATCTTAAAAACCTGTTACATGCTCCTTTTTTATTGTCAATTTTGTGTTAATTGATGCACCATGTTGAAATTATGTATCGCTCACTGTTTTTAATTATATTATGCTCTATCAATTTATACTTTGCTGATGGTTTTGTATAGTTGTGTCTTTTGTATTGTCTCGACAACTCCTTCAAATATGTGTTAAGTTTACAATAAAAATACAGAATTATGCACTATGGCAGTTTCTGCCGACAAATGCAAATAGGACTCCATCTCTGTTTCCTCAGGAGATGTCCGATTTTCAAGGAATAGAAACCCCCACCGCCCTTAGTGTGTCAACAAAGGGTATCATAAAGCTTAATACGGGTTTGCACAGTAAAAGAAAACATAGTTACAAATATATATTTCCTCCTTTTTCTGAAGTACTAAAATATCAATTTCCAATATGGGATTCCAAAATCAATGTAAAAGTTTTAATAAAATTCCATTATTTTAATTTTCCCACAAAAACATTTTAATTTACATATATTGCTTGTTTTATACTAAATAATTAAAATTAAGATTACATAACTTTTAATAATGATGCAGAGAAACACACACTCCCTTCCCCTCCGTCAAACCAGTCACAGTCCTTTTAAATCAGAGGTAAAGCTGTTCCTTCCCTAATAAAGTCCCTGGCCTGTTTCCCCGAACAGGGGATAACCCAAACCTTTTATACATATTTGTCGTCGTTTTCTGGAACAATTTACGATGTTCATGTAGCAGGAACGCCCTCTGGTAGGATCATGGTTGACCAGCATCACGTTGTCATAGTGATGCATAGGGGTGGGAAGGGGCAACTGGCGAAGATTAAAAGCAGCACACTAGATCGCCACACACTATTTGCCACCCAGCACTCATACAGGCTGCAACAGCAGCGAGATGGTTAGTTGAGCGGGTCTCATCGCAACAAAGATAAGCCATGTCTACGGCCCTCAAATAGTAACAGCAATCCAAGGTGATGTTATCTTAGGTGAATTTAATATGTATGTAGACCTTTACAGCACAGAACATAGGACATTACAGTAGAACCTTCGAGTATAATACTTATATATTATCGAAGAGTAGAACATTCACACGACCAGAATTCTTGTGTGAAATTGATCCTCAATTGAATACTTTTGCATAATTTTTAACCAATAAACTTATGAGACAAGTTTTACATCAGTTAACGGTTTTGGCAAATAATAGATTTTTGTAAAACTCTGTGTTACTGTGTTGAAAATTTGAAATGATTTAATGGATATATTTGTTATATGCTCGTTGTTTCGATCACAACTTTAAAAAATTCCTTATTTTAAACTGTAACCCTTTCTTTATTATAATTAAATTTTTTGTAGTTTTTTATTGCGGAAATTTCTTATTTTATGTCGTGTAGATTGAAGCAATCGATACTATTTTCACTTTGTGGTCTCTGCGGTTCTTCCATTTTAAATACACATCTTCGTTGAAAATGTTATACTTTACATTGATTGGTTGTTGATCCATGTGCCAAGAAATGAAATTAACCAATTCCGTTTGTGTAAAATGTCAGGAACTCTCATGCACACGACCTGTTATTTTGCATGTTCGAATACATGAGCATATAACCTGTTTTATTGTTACTGTTATGCTTTCAATTGTAAACCAAAACAATGAAAGCTAATTCGCGTTTTCGATTACTCCAGAGTGCAGCACTGTATCCACGAAATTGGCCGTTATAAAGAGTATTACGAGATGACAGTTGCATTGTACCATTGGGAATGGAAATGTTGAGTTTGTTTGCACATTAATGTTTGACGCTGTTATACTGGACTTTGTCCTAATATTTATCTGTTAATACCATATAGGTAGATAGAAAACTGACACTTCTTTGTGATTTAGTGCGATGCACATGCACTCTGCACTCTATGATTTTTTTATATTTTGAAAAAAACAAACAATGGAAGCTGTTGATCAGAATCCTGTGACAGAGAACGTAAAACCCACTTTTAAGAAAAGAAATATAAGAAAACAAATTGCTAGAAAGCGGAAAGGAAGTGATGACGAAAATGGTGAGACTGATAATTATCTAGTGTAGGGGCTTTTCTGTAAAAAAAAAAAAAACCCGAAAAGTGGTATATTTCCACTCTACTAATTATGCAGAACACGAATGTACTAGGGGCATTAACGTCCGACCAATTTCGTGATATGTGCCCACCTAACCTAACCCCACGACGAGTGAATCACAATTTTACATTTTTAAACTAACCTAGGATAGTGTTTTAAACTACGCAAGGATTTTAGGGTTTTACACTACGCTAGGCTTTTAGTCTAATCTAAGATATTAGGGTTTTAAACTATGCTAGGATTTTAGGGTTTTAAACTACGCTAGGATTTAAGTCTAACATCGGATTTTAGTGTTTTACGCTACGGTAGGCTTTTAGACTAATCTAGGTTTTTAGGTTAATCTAGGATTATAGGGTTTTAGTGACAGTTAAAAACACTGGAAATCTATGAATCAACTCGCGTAGGTAGGCAACCCATTCAACTGCCGTGCATCTTATCTCAATTGACAAAACACGATTTAATAAAACATAAAGTAACACCCGCCACATAGATGAATATTACGCGCATAAGAACTCGTTCTTGCGCCCTCTAATCTTAAATCACAAGCTTCTGGGTAATTATCTAGTTTAGGGGCTTTTCTGAAAAACACAATAAAAATTTAAAATTATGATATATTTCTACTCTACTAATGATGCAGAACACGAATATACTAGGGGCATCGCTTTAAAATAAGTGCAACATATTTTAAAAAATTGAACAAGTTTGTGAGATGACTGTTTCTGACAGTTTGTTTACGTTTATGAACGAAACGTTTTATGCCAACAAAAGTTGTTTTAATGAATTCAGCATAGCTTACCTAGTTGATATTGAAGCGGCCGTAGTGTTAAAATAAGTAGAACATATTAAAAAAAACTTGCGAAATATGTTTGTTTGTGTCTATTAACGTCAGAGGAATTATACCAGCCCCCTACCTAGGTGAGTCAATTTACATTCTTTTGGTGTGTTTTACGGTTCCTTTAAATCCCTGCAATCCTACATTCGTATTTTAGTGTAAAACCCAAACATCCTAGGTTAGTGTAAAACCCAAACATCCTAGGTTAGTATAAAACCCAAACATCCTAGGTTAGTGTAAAACCCTACTATCCTAGGTTAGTTTAAAACCCTAACATCATAGGTTAGTGTAAAACCCAACAATCCTAGGTTAGTTTAAAAATGTAAAATAGTGATTCGCCCATCGTGGGGTTAGGTTTTGTTAGGTTAGGTGGGCACATATTACGAAATTAGTCGGACGTTAATGCCCCTAGTATATTCGTGTTCTGCATCATTAGTAGAGTAGAAATATATCATAATTTTAAATTTTTATTGTGTTTTTCAGAAAAGCCCCTAAACTAGATAATTACCGCTTAGGCAATTGTCAAGCATCACAGCTTTTCTTTAAAACGGGAAAACAATACCAGAAAATGGTGTATGTGTGGATATTACTAACCACACTTAATATGAATTTCATGGAGGGTCACGTTTTTCATTGTATATACCATGAAATGCATCACTGGGGAGGGTTATGCAGATCAGGGAAATTGTAGGGTTAAAAACACTAGCAGTGTACTTACCGACCAAGGGTGCTGCTTTGACATGTGTTGTCAATAGTTATGTCATGTGTTTCAATTCACTCAACAGTTTGGTTTCGGGTGTTTAATGGGGTAGCCTTGCATCACCGGTTACAATGGTTTTCACATAAGCATTTTCTTCATCATTTATGTCAGGCAGATGTGTTAATGAAGTGGGTAAAGCTATCATCTTTGTGCTGTTGTATGAAACCCTTCTGCACGCAACATGCACACACTTTGCGATAGTGGAGCATTTTGTGGTGAGTGTTGCCACATGGATGGCCCATGTCGCCAGCAATGTATTATATTGGCCGTCATCAATTCTGAATAATTTTTTCAATCCTGGCTGTATTGATGACGGTGCCCGTGGTGACTAGTCTGCTGTTACAACGCTCGTTACTACTAAGACCACTCACCTCCCGCCAGGGTGAACCAGGTTTTTAATGTGGGAAACATGGGGGACATTGCCATTGCCTGGCAGGATTTCTCTTTTGTGATATTTTTTATATTTGACTGGTTGTGTTGTCAAATTATGATTTCCAAGGGAATAATACAGTTGTCAATTGGTGGTGAAATGGCTTTTATTCAAAGAGAGAATTAAGTCTAAAGTGTGATGTGCTGTATGTGTGGTTGCCACGGTTCTGGTTCTGTAAAAGCAACAAGTTTCTGCCCTCAGAACTACTGATAAAGATGAATTACAGTATATAGATAGAGAGAAATTTCACAGTTGAGATACTTAATCATGAATAAAATATTGCACTCGCACTTATAACAATTTGTTCTTGAACTTGCAGCCCACTCAAAAATTACGTGCATGAAACAAAATTCTCAGTGGCATTATACGAATGGTTATGCTTGCCGCAACTAAAACTTAAAATTTACGTCACTTGCGACCGCATAAAAATGGGCTCTCGGCTACGTTCTTCATGTGTGCAAAAATGGCCAACGAGACAATCTTCAGTCTCGTCGCACAGGTTAGGTGCGTGCAAGTCACAGATACGAACCTGCTCCAAAGGAAATAAAACCTATAGTCTATTCGCGGTTTCTTCATACTTTTGAATCAAACCTTGGAAAAATCACCCCATGTGTGACGTGTTTGGTTATTTTGTAAATAGGAGTAGTATTGATGTAAAATATTATTAAAGTGAGTATCCACGAGTGCGGTGCGTTGTGCGTCTGGTGTAATTTTCTAGACTCTGTTAACCTTTGTTTGCATGAGGTAGAGGGATATCCTGAAAGTATAACTTTGGTAGGGCTTCAGAAAAGTGTGAAGTAACCATGAATGGACTATACTTTTAAGTAAGATAGTTACAATTCTAAGATGTTCTGAAACAAACCAAACAGGAAATGGTTGCAGATCACCTGTGAACACCGCAGTTAGGACGTCAGTCTGCAAAGCAAAAATTAATAATCGTAGGGAAATTGTCAAAGATAATACAATAATACTGTTTCTTGAGGTTTGGGCATCGCTTATGAGCGATAATAGCGGCATTGATAGGCTTACGCTGGAGAAAACTTATACTATCTTAGTGCCAGTTCATGATCATGTGTGATAAATGTTGGATATCCTCCAATTTTTTGGTTTTCTTTTCCAACAAATTTGTTATAATGTGTAACTTGCTAAAATGTTATGAAATTAGTTAAGACTGAGCTCTTATGAAATTATTTTTCATTTTAGTTTCAGCTTCACGAAAGTTCACAACATATTTTTAATTTTCGTTTCTCGAGAAAAAAATGTTGCTTTTGGACAACCCTAAAAATTTGTATGTTTTAATAAATAAACTCTTTCATGATTGGATTAATTTTTTCATCCTGGTGATTTTGTGTATTCTTAGATTGAATAAATAAGAGTCTTTGGGCATATTATGCTTGTGTTATGTTTGTTTTATGTCCTTAGTAGGCACACTCCTTGTTAGCCATCCTCCATGTAATTTTTTTATTTAAAGTTTTTATTTTTTGCAGGTAGCAGTGAAGACGAAACACAAGTTGTCAAGAAAGAGAGGAGATTTGCCAAAGAAAACCCTAATGTTCAGAAGGTATCGTAACAGTTTACGAAATGCAGAACTTATATACCTACCGTCGTCACATTTGCTTCTTTCTCCAGTTTGCTTTTAAAAAAAAAAAAGTGTACTGTGATGTTTGTTTTGATATGTCATACAGTTCCTTACACTGTATATGTAAACTCAACAAATTAGCTTACAGTGAGCTGCAACGCGTGACAAGGCCCTACTTTTCCAGTACTACCTCCCTGCCTGACACATGCACAATCTCAATGACAAAATGGTGACAAGTCACTGACCTTCCACCGCAGATAAATTACAAACTACAGCATTTTGTGTAATTTCATTAGTAAATATATTAGTACCTTTTTTGCACAGCTGATACCTATAGTATGAAATGACAAAAGGTAGTTTTGAACTCATTCAACAAGAATGTATATGGTCCAAGACTTCCTTTGTGTTTCTACAAATTGAGTGGGCAAGTATATGGCTGACCTTACTCCAAACACTAAAATGTAGCCAAAAATGGTACCAAAAAACTTTCCAGGTCACTCGTTTAAGGTCGAGACAGAAGTGTTCCTCTTGACCGCAGATAAAGACAAGAAAACAAAACTTATCGCTTGCACCTCACTGAAATCATGTTTGTATACAGCCCCCCCACACCATGTGTACCTTTAACTTGGTCTATAAGCATCTTGGATCCCTGCGAAGAAAAACTATAACACCGGCCAATGCTGACTTCCTCGTCCCCCTCTGTGACCTACTATGGAATTTCTGCGAAGCCATACATGATTTTAAGCTTTAGTTGCGGCCAGCATTAGCATTTGCATTACGTCACTGACAATTTGGTTTCGTGCGCGTAATTTTTGAGTGGGCTGCAGGTTCGTCATTCTAGTGCGGGACATCATCACTAAAACTCTTTGCATACACCTTCGTAGAGCCACACTTAACTGCCAATAGCTGGTGCACCTTACACCCAGGAGGAGGTTGTAGTGGTCGCACTTTGCGCCTCCCACCAAGATAAACCAGGTTCGACCTTCGATGGGCTTGCGTCTGGCCAAGGAAGCGTTGTGACAGGCCCTTCCAAGGCTGCGCTACGGTATGCATTCCCGGATAGCTGAATTTCTCACTAATTAGATCTGTAACAGTAGGATGATATTGCATGCAGTGACAGCCAGTGGATGAAACTGCAGATGCCTATATGTACTTTTCTGCTTTCTCTTGAGTAAACTAATGTTTTAGTGCAGTATTTAATTTTTCCCTTATTCTTATTTACATTTCACTCCAAATAAAAAAATGTTTTGTTAGTAAGTGTTGTAAATTATGGTAAACTCACTAATAGAAATCTTCAAATTTTTTTTAATTATGACCATGAAAAAATTTGTTATTATATATGTATACCACATACTGTTCAACTTGTAGACATTATCTGTGGCTACTTTTCCCTCAGATAAAAATTTTTTACATTGCATGGTTTTTGTAAAATTACATGTTTAAAGTCAAAGTTTTACTGTTTTGGCAATGTACAAATAAAATTAACTAAACTATTTGCAGATTTAGTAAGGGCTACTCAAAGGTCTTGTCTTAATTCATTTTAAGATATGCTTAGCAAGGGTTATTTTATGAAAAATTCAGGGGCAGCCACAAATCAAAAGTAAAGTTTGAAGAGTTTACTTATTTTCAGCAATTTTTTGAAATTGCAAAACATTTCCTTATACGAGTTTATAGATGTATTGAAGTAGCTTGTAGCATCTTCTTTCAGTGAGAATTATCACATTTCTGTACAAAAGTTAGTTTTCATCATTTCAAAAACAGTAATATTGTGATTTTGCCATATATTTATGCAAAAACTGTGAGCTAAAAAAATGTTTCTTTTACGAGGAAAGAGTAAACACTGATAATTTCTAAAAGTGGTACAATTATAAAATAACTATTTTTTTTGTGGCCAATGCTTTCTTTTAACATAGAAAAATCAAAGACAGTTGTAGATATATTTTACCAAACTTGTAGGCAAGTATCTTACCCTATGAAAAAATTTCTCTCTTGTTATTTCATAACCAGTTGTGTGTACATTTCACTGCAGCTCAAGATACTGTGTTGAAAGAATTACTGTAGCAACAATTTTTGCTTTTAAAGTTGGCAGAAACCATTATTTCTGGGTTTCTCTATATTGGTTGCCAATATCATGCAGACTTCAATTAACATATTTAGAATTTATTTTTCACATGCTACTAATAGCTGCACTCGTTTCGCGTTTCATCCATGCGGAATGCAGTCCGAGTTCAGTGCTTCAACGACAATGTATGTGCAGCGATAGATGTATGCCCGACAGTCCGGGGGCACCCGCAAGCCAGACTCTGCAGCTGATGGCGGAAAAAACAGCAGCGAGGAGGACACAGAGAGTGTGATGGTGTCGTACCGCTCCACAAAGATGGCACACCGTGAGGGCCCATCCGACATGGGTGCGACCGCCATCTTGGAGACTGAAACGGAGACTACCAAGGATGCCCAGTCTATATTTGAGAATGCCCTCAAGATAAACAAGGTACAGATGTTGTTTACTGCTGTGACTGTGTTACAGTATGCCACGTAATTTAACATATTGCAAACCGTGACTGTATATGTATGTCCCCTTGAAGTTGTTAGTTTTCACAATCAGAATTTTTAAAAATTGGGATTATTAGAGTACATGGCATTGTTATGTCAGATGATAGATTTCGACTATCATTACTACCTTATCAAATGAAAATAAATACAGCCAACATAATTGTTTAGCCCTTTAAAATAACATTTTATATTTAGTTACGAAAGACCTATCATTTTGATTTAAAAATTAATTTGTGTCAATAGTTCATCAATAATTTTAAATTTCAGAGCTATTTTTTCTTCCTCCCTCCTCCTCCCCAATATAGTGTTTCGTATTTTTATATGTGAGGATATTAATAAAATTCAATCTTTGTTTACATTTCACATTGACACTTATACTGGTAAATTTTATGATTCTATTCCAATGTTTACATCTGACAGAAGAATATTTCTTGTTTATTTACCTTTTAAAAGGAAGATAGAAATTTAACATAATTTCATTTTGATGAACAAACTCAAATTTTCTGAAATTTTAAAATTAATTGAACGTTTTGAGGTCACAGGTAGAGTGATTAATGTTGTTTTATTTTGGTGTTTTCTCCTTTTCAAACTAGTGCCTTGCATAATGTTAATTTGTAGGCCTAGGAGATTAGTAATTTTAAACAGTTTAGAGATACGTTTCTCTTATCAGAAAATTATGTGTTCTTTGATCTTGTTAAAGAAGAAGAGGGGCTGCCTTAAGCAAACCCAGGGACTCTCTCTTCAGACATGATAAGATATTTAAATTTTGGCTGATTTAAAATTTTATTTAATTTTGATTTGGAACATCTATTATAATGGTAGGACGATTGAAGAGAGCCATCGTGAGTACCTTAAATGTGCGCAGGTTTTAGAAGTAGCCAAAAGCGTTAGATTGTTCATTTTAGTATCTGCAAGAAAGATGATTATGTTCAAGGGACACAGACATTACCAAGGTCGTAAAACTTCTCTACAGTAAAACTGTATGTCTGTCACTTGTAAACGTTTCTACTTTATTTCAGTTGGTTTTGGAATGAAACTGATTTCTTTAAAGGATCTAAACCACAGAAAATTTAATTTTCAATTATTTTCATAGACCTAGTGGTCTGAGAATAGTATATTAATCTCAAAGCTAGCCGAATCAATTAATCAAATCAGTTAATTCTGAATAGAAATGAACTGCTGCATAAACTTTTGTAGGAAAACTAATTTGTGTTATCCGTACTTTGAAATTTCTTTCACTAAAACTAGTCTCGTAGTTTGTATGTCTGAGAGAAAGACAGAGATAAATATACTTTTTATTGCTTTGAGAAAATGTTCACTACATGCATCCCATTCATAAGCAGTGTAATTTAATCTAATTATATATATANTTTTATTGCTTTGAGAAAATGTTCACTACATGCATCCCATTCATAAGCAGTGTAATTTAATCTAATTATATATATACACTCAGTATGTTAATAAATATCTCATGTTTAAATATGTTACTTGTGGATGTGCTTTATGTAGATGTTCAATTTCTACATTCCTTAAAAGGGTATATGTGTTTATCATTATACTGTGTCATAACTTATCTTTGCCAGACAATCCAAAGAAGGTAAAGGTGTAAGTACTCCTGAGATAGGGTATTATAATTTTGATTTGTTTCTGTTTATTTTCAAGGGTTTTAAGTATGTACTTCATATTGATAATTAGTTGATGAACCTTTTTGTACACGTATTTTTGAATGGCATTGTTCCTCCAAAGAGAAAGATAAGAAACCAGTATGAAACAATTTCCCTATTACGCATGCACACTCATTCACCCAAGATAAAAATAAAACACCAAACTAAATAATTTTATATATATATATATATATATATATGTCCATATAATCCCGAAAATAATTTTTATAGTTATGCTCATTGTAATTTGTGTTCTTTCATCGTTCTTGCAAGACTGCATGGAAAAGTATATTTTTACAGTTTAAACATGATTAGCTGAAGGTTAGATTAAACAAAGTAATAACTTTATAATAGCAGTATAATGCTGCCATAATACTGTAGTGTTACTGGTATCAACTGGTAATAAGTGAAAATGTGTAAATAGTAAATTACCAGGGCATCAGACCGTGAATATGTGCACTGTCACTTGGTAGGCAGACACTCTAACAGTACGTGACTTCGCTACATGGCTACTTATTGATGCTGAAACATACATACCTTTACACTTCTGTGCCGCTGTCGTTCACAGAAAACTTTACACTTTAACACGACTGGGAAGGTGCTAGACTACACAAATGGAGTCAACCACATGCTCGTTAGAATCGGGTGCCGTCCGGCATGTAATTAACAAATAAGTTATACATTATCACTTCAGACGGTACAGAAAATACACACAAAATGTTACACTGTGAAATTGCCAGGTGGCTGCGCTCAAATTAAGGTGAAGCCCCATCTAATTTAGCCCAGGTACAAATTACAAGTTAGCACATGTTAAAAAGCCTCGCTGCAGAAAATATTAAGTTAAGAGCTCCCTGAATGGCGGGTGTGCCAAATCTGGCTGCGGGGTGAAATAAAAATGTTTAGGACGAATTAATAAACAGAATTACTATGATTGGCGAATGCAAGGTTGAGGACCTCACAGGTCGCGCGGCACACAGCCGACCGGCTCAAGCTCCGAGGCACAAGTGATGAATGGCGGTCGGAAGCGAAGTGCTACCCCATGCGGGAAATGGCGGCCCTGTGCCAGCCACAAAAGTATAGATAATATGAGCTTTGATGAAAATGGCATAGAACAATATTAACATAAAAAAATCACACGAACGTGTGCACAGGAGTGCACAGCAAAATAAACATAGGTGAATTCACACAACAAAACCCTTTTTACTGTTGTCATCGGCCGTTGGGCCTAGCCCTGCTGCACTTTTAACCAGGTGCAGATGCACCAAACACACGTGGCACACACAAACATAACCTGCACGACACATGGCGGATTTACGCCGGCTGAGGAAAGAGGTCGGGTGTAGATATAAAGCTAGAAAATACTCCACAACTCTCATAATAAGTTTTTGAAGGGGCACAAAATTTTAGGCTTAAGTAAGAAAACTTATAAAAGTATCAAATTACTTTGGTGTTTATGGACCAGATGCAAAAGTATACACTTATTAAGCAGGAATACTGCTTAGTAGGGGACTTCTTAAAAGGGTTTTTTCCTAACTGACTTTGTAGAAAACATTGGAATAAGTCTAAAATGAACTATAATACCATTTTGAATGCAAGTGCTCGTGGTGATGCATTATATTTCATTGCAAGAAGACTAGTGTGTGTGACATGATGGATGTCCTGCGGCAGTGTGGGTGACAGTTGCCTTCTGGTGCAGGAGCTGAAGGGGAAGGAAGATGACAAGGTGTACCGTGGACTCAACAACTACACACAATTCTACGAGAAGCGGGACACTGCACAGGGAAATGCTTCTAGTGGCATGGTGAGTGGAACACAACCTATAACGTATAAGTTGTTTGTTGTATGCATGTAATTGGGTTTAACTGATTTTATTATATTTTTTTCCATAATCTTTTTACACATGTGGAAGAAAAATGCAGTAAGTTATATTCATTCCTAAGTGGGTTCAAAGGTAGTTTATTGTGAAATATGTGTAGTGGGATAAGAGAGTTTAGATCATTGATATTGTAGAAAACTATCTTTAAACAAAAAAAATATTTAATACATACATAATTCTATTAGTATTAGTTGTCCTACAAAGCCACACATGTAAACTGAGCTCATTTCCCATAGTACACAATTTTTGTAATTCTTCTAAAATAACAGACAGCTGATTCGTCACATTCAATTTTATGTCATTATCTCAAAATTGTTTTCCTTTTAAGTTTTGTTGAACTTTTAAGGAACAGGATACACTAGATACACTAGTGTGAGACCTGGAAAATAGGGATTGAAGGACTTGTGAAGAGTGAGTGAAGAACTACTGTAATGGAAAGAATTTTCTGTTTATTTGTAGTTTTGTTGGTTTACATTTTGCAGTGACATTAGTGTTTTCATCAGTTTGTTTTATTTATGTTTATTTGCCGCAGGTTTATTATGTTATTAGTGTACGTTAATTAATTTTATTGTTTTAAGTTATGTATGCAAAATCAGTATTGGTGAACATGTACAGTTAGTTGGCATGCAGAGTATCCACGACGAGTAATGTAAGTAGTACTTACAGCAAACCCTCAAATGTCGAATGTGAAACCGAATTTAATACAAAATAGTGGTCACAATACCACATTAGTTGCATGGGTACAAACAATATACTGTATGTTATGTCAAGTCATAAGAGTTTTGTTAAATGGTGCATCTCAAGCTACATTTCTAACTAAAAATTGTGCGCAATAATTGGACTTAAAACGCTGTTGTGAGTGTGTAAAAATTGCTGGCATTGGCCAAACTCTTGTGCCAGGTGCTAGAGGGGCTACATATTGCTTCATCAAACCTGTGGGCTCACGCGACACTCATTTTGCCATTAAGGCCACAATTTTAAGTGAAATCACTTATCCCGTGCCATGTTCAAGAATTTCATCCATTTCAATTGAGCACCTTAAAGGTTTAACTTTAGCCGATCCATCGTTTGATTGTTCTGGACCTGTTCACATGCTCCTGTCAGCAAACATTGTCAGTGAAACAATGACAGGGGCTAAAATATCAGGGGAACCTAGTGCTTTTACTCAGTGTTTGTCTGGTTGTGACTGGCAAGACCAAATGTGAATGAAGCATGTGTAAATCCACCAGTGTCATTCTTGATCAGAACTATACTGGATGTGAAGCTACAAACATTTTGGGAGGTAGAGGAAGTACCATCAGTTTGCGTGATATCTGCAGAGGACAAGAAATATGAAGAGCATGTAATGTTGCTCGTCGTGTTATGGCCGCCATATTTGTAGCATTCCATGTCTGGGTATGACAAATGGAAATTATCACTCGGTTAGCTCAGTTGGTAGTAACATGAAACTCTTTAAAAAGCGCCAATAAATATAAATAATGTAGTCAAGTTCCGGTTTATTATTCTTTACTTTTATTTATCATAAAGATGCAACAGTTCACATACAATCGTCAGGTATGACCGGTTTACAGGCATATCAACAGAGAGCAGAGCCACAGTCGTTTAATTATTCATTAACTTTTTAAAAACTTGCCTCGCGAGAAAACAGAGGCAGTGACCTCCCACACCGGCGGAGAAATAATTGAGCAAGTTCAAGTTTGCCGGTGTGGGGGTTATGCGCCACGCC
>NQII01002826.1:194954-326950 GCA_002778355.1 Clitarchus hookeri | reverse complement strand
GAAGATAAGGGCACGGCGCTGCCGTAGCCATCCGAACTGCATCATCTGTAAAAAATAATCAAACCCTCTAGAACAAAAACTAAGATTTCCCGAAACAGCAAATGTACGGCTGATAAACGAACTACCACGGCTTAATTTTGAATCCCGATAAAATATTACGAAGCTTAGCAAAACGAAAGAACATAAACCACGTATCCAGATAATAATTAATATCTTGCGTTGTTACAAGCACTTCCACGCTACACATACTCATAATGCAGATGGGAGACATGTGCTTCGGTTGCCATTCAATTAAATGCTTCCTTACAAGTTGCATCATCCAGATTTGAATGCCTTGAAAACAAATTGAAGAAGTCACCACCAGAACTGGCAAATGAATACCTATTGTTCCTGAAGGGAGTATGAAGACTTAGGCCACATGTCACATATGGTGAGTGTTCAGCAGCTGTATAAACAGAGCAGCACACTGCAGCCTGATCCAGTGGAGAGTTGTGAAGTAGCCTCTGTGATACCCCATCGTGCTGTACTCAAAGAAGCTAGTTCCACCACCAAAGTTCCTGTAGTCTTTGATGAATCTGCAACGACTTCTACTGGTATTTCATTAAATGACTTGTTGCTTACTGGGCCAAAACTTTATAAGAATATAGGTGATGTCATCCTGAACTTTCAAATAATGCCAGTGGTCTTTACTGCAGACATTTGTAAGATGTATAGACAGATTGAAATCCACCCTGACGACCGCAAGTACCAGTGTATTTTGTGGCGTCCTACTTCAGAAGATGATGTTCATGTGTATCAATTAAACACAGTTACATGTGGGTTAGCATCGTCCCTACCAAGCGTTAAAGACAGTGCAGCAGTTGGCACTGGATGAAGCTCATCAGTTTCCTAGAGCATCACAAGTATTGTTGCGAGATGTGTTTGTCGATGACATAGTTACTGGGGCCAACTCTGTAGAAGAGGCAATACAATTGAAGGGTGAACTTGTGTCGATGTTAGCTCGAGGAGGATTTGAGCTGCAAAAGTGGTCCTCTAACAACCCCACTATGTTGGAAGATATGCCTGCAGAGCAATATGACGTTCTGAGAAGTTTTGATTAAGAGACAAGCCCAACTATCAAAGTTCTTGGTGTTCATTGGTGTCCATGTACAGATGAGTTTGTATACCACATCAACATTCCCCGGTTATCTATTACTAAATGAGGCATTCTCTAAACAATTTCGAGACTCCTTGACCCTTATGGGTGGGTGGCACCAGTGATTGTGTGGATTGAGATGTTGCTTCAGAATCTGTGGACATTAGGAATGGAGTGGGATCAACCAGTCACTAAAGAAATTGCTCATCAATGGCTGCAGTTTGGATCACTATCTTCCCTTGCCGCTGTGCGAATCCCAAGGTACGTCAGTTTACATGATGCAAGCAACCTTCAGTTCCGTGGGTTTTGTGATGCCTCTGAAAAGGCATACGCTGCTGTGATCTATGTGCGGCTTGTTGACAGTGGTGGAGTGATTTCGACCCATCTGGTAATTGCTAAATCAAAGGTTGCTCCGCTGAAAACACTGTATATCTCTAGACTTGAGTTGTGTGGTGCTGTGCTGCTGGCAAGGTTGATGATGTACGTGAGCAACATGTTTGAAGACAAACCATACAACTTTACCATACACATGTGGTGTGACTCTACAACAGTGCTGTCATGGATAAAATCATCTCATAAATTTAAAACCTTTGTAGCAAATAGGGTTGCTGAAATTCAGACCATCGTACCTCAGAGCATATGGCATTATGTCTCATCTAGCTGCAACCCAGCAGATTTAGCTTCTGAAAGTTTTTCTTTTACCAGAGCACTTAGTTGGTGACACACTGTGGTTTCATGGTCCTGACTGGCTGGCAGGCTCTGATGCAAATTGGTCCGTACAACGGGTAAGGACCTCGGATGTGAACAAGCTTCCTGAATGCAAGTCTGTACAAAATCAGGTCCTTAGAGTTAAAGACAAGAGAAATGAATTAGTTGTTGGATACATTTTCAACACTATCTAAACTTAAGCGTGTGACAGCATGGATGCTCAGAGCTAAGAGTGCCTTCAGGAAACAAATTCATTGTGATTCAAAGTTATTGAACTATGAGGAGATACAATCTGCAATGGTATTTTGGATCAAAGTTGTGCAACAACTTTTTTATTTTTATTATTATTATAAAATTCTGGGGCGCAATGATTATCCCAGTAGTCTTCGCGAGTCTGCAACATTCTTTCTTGCCTGAGCAAACAAAACATCCAGTATTACTTCCAGGAAAATGTCACCTTTCAGTGCTAATTGTTAACTACCATCGTACAGCTTACCTTCATGCTGGACCACAGGCTACCGGTGCATGCAGTGTTTCAAATTGACAGCCAAACCTCCTATCCCACTCATGGGAAACCTACCGGTAGTGAGGTTCTCTCAAGTGCGCCATTTTCTGAAGGTTGGTGATGGCTTTGCAGGGCCTTTTAGTTCAAAGCCTCCCAAAGTATGCAAGGTCGTCACGAAAAGCTATCTCTGTGTGTTTGTGTGTATGTTGAGCAAGGCAGTCCATTTGGGAGTTGTGTCATATTTGTGTACTGATGTATTTTTAGCGGCCTTAAAAAGACTTNGTTGAGCAAGGCAGTCCATTTGGGAGTTGTGTCATATTTGTGTACTGATGTATTTTTAGCGGCCTTAAAAAGACTTCTATCTGTGAGAGGAACACCATCCGACATATTTTTAGATCACGGCGCAAATTTTGTTGGTACTAACAGACACCTTAAGAAAGTGCATCAAACTTTGTTCTCTGAACCAGTGTGGCTGACTTTACATGATCACTTAGTTGACCTCATTATTCTTTGTCACTTCAATCCACCAGCAGGACCCCAGTTCAGAGGTTTGTGAGAAGCCGCAGTCAAGTCAGTCAAATTGCATATGAGAAAAGTGATTGGTCAACAAATACTTACCTTTGAGGAGTTAGCAACACTCTTTAGTGAAATCTCAGCAGTTTTGAACTCCACGCCATTGTGTCCCCTTTCGACAGACCCCTCAAAATTTGATGTCCTCACTCCAGGGAATTTTTTGATTGGTGCTCCCTTTAATGGGGTACCATAACAAGACCGCACTCACATCACGGAGAATCTTCTCGATTGATAGCAGTTGCTCACAAAGTTAAAGCAGTGCCTCTGGAAACGATGGAGCACCGAATATCTCCATACACTTCATCAAATAACTAAATGGAAGGACTCAAACTTGCCACCATTGAAATGGAGAACTGCCAGAATCATTTAAACTTATCCTGGTGAAGATGGTGTTGTCAGAGTCGTGACTCTAAAAACTCCCAATGGTGAACTTGTTAAGCCTGTTTTGAAGATATGCCTATTGCCACTAATTTAAATGTGTATCTGTAAATATAGGAGACAGTATTATCATTTCCATTGACTGTTGTAATCTCTTGTTAATAGTAAAATGTAGTATGTTCAGGCCCGAGTGATGCTAAAAAAAATGGCGTTAGACCTTTGTTCACTGAAGGTTGTATTCAGAGCTTATTGGTGCTATGAATTGTGGGAATAAAAACAATGAAAAGCAGTGAGAGACAAGATGGTGGGCGGTTACCTTCGTTTGTCTGTGTNTATGAATTGTGGGAATAAAAACAATGAAAAGCAGTGAGAGACAAGATGGTGGGCGGTTACCTTCGTTTGTCTGTGTGTACAATTACAACTGAGTTCGTGATTTGACAAAACAAGAAATAAATTGTGTTTATAAACACCGGGACATTACCGTGTGACAATTATTCTCCCCAGGGTGTAGAACCTATTAGCGAGCCAGCTCGCCCAACCAGCCTGTGCGTTAGAGAGATACAGCACTACTCCTGCAAGAGTGAAAGTGACAGGCCACGCACCGGAGCCCAGAGCAACGCACGGAAGAAGAGCGCTACAGAAGCCAACCCAGACTTTTCAGAGTGACAGTTCTACATCACTCGCACCACAGCTTTCTACCATTGTGTAGATGTGTTATGCTCTGTCCCCCTCCCTACTTCACCATTTCTCACCATTACTATTTCTGATTCTGATTGATTGTTGTTGTTATTTCCACCATACCACTATATACTTCTTTATTTTGTGTCTATATTATTTTCCTTTCTTTTAAACCATTTTGATAGATTTCTTGGNCATACCACTATATACTTCTTTATTTTGTGTCTATATTATTTTCCTTTCTTTTAAACCATTTTGATAGATTTCTTGGACATACTGTGGTGGAATCATCACTCTGGTGCAGTGTTGTGACATTTGCAATGAACTTCATTCCTCAAATACCACTGCAGTATTACTGCTAGTTGATTGCCTTGGTTATAATGTATTCAGAGTGCAAAATCTGCTCACAGTCTGAAAAGTTGGCTATATACTCATGTTACCATAGCTTTATCAATATTTTCTTTCATCTTGGTAGTTTTATGGCTTTCACTGTGAATGTAGAGTGTTACTAACAGGTCATAAACCCAATGTTCTACACTTAAAATAGCTATGACATCAGATTGGATTGTAGCATAGTTTTGTGTGTGCACATGCATGCATGCACATGTGTGTGCATGCACGTGTGTGTGTGACAAATAGTGCCAGTTATCAGGAGTGTCCTAACAAATTAGGAAGGAAACAATTTTTTCCTGTTGCACAGCCAGCTTTCTTTCCACAAGGTGTACAAAAAATGGGTTATATTGTCTGCAACTGTAACTAATACAAAAATGTATTTTTGCTGATAAAAATTGTTACTGCTGGTGATTATTTGATGAGATTCCCAACAGTGTTCTATACTGATTCAGAAGATGAATTCGAGAAAATAATTATGTTCAGAATGTTTCAGGTGAGGAAAGGTCCTATCAGAGCACCTGCCAACTTAAGGGCGACCGTACGATGGGACTATCAACCTGATATTTGCAAAGATTACAAGGAAACTGGATTTTGTGGCTTTGGAGGTACGTGTCAGTCGTTTTCACAACACATTACTTGTACTATGGTAGTTGTGAGTGTGACCAAATGGTCCTCGAAATAAAAGTGGTGATATCTGTTTTCATACTGGTTATAAAAGCCTAACTAACCATCTTTATGAGGTACAAATCCACATTTCTAAATGCTACTGAAAATGTGGGCAGTTTAAAAAATTCTGTGTTTTAGTACATAAAAATTATTTTTATTTGTGAGACTAGTAATAAATGCTACTACAGTGGCTTCATCAAGAATTACAGCATTATTAACATAAGTGTATCATGCAGCATGTATTGTTACAGGCACACTATACAGTTGAAAACCAGACAAATGTATCGTAGTGTCGTGGATAAGATGCGAAGTTGTGTTCTGTTTCTAGCAAAACAAGTACTAACATTTTTCTAAATATACCTTTTTAAGATAAAAGCCATGTGTGAAATTTGTTGCCAGCAACAATTCTTTTTTTCAATTCATAGTATCTTCCATCCTTATGCGAGACACCCATCCAGGTGGCCATTTAATCATGGCACTACTCAAAGTATAATATGTTTTCTGTATTTGGTAGTAAGCTACAGCTTTGTCGTCATGTCCGACATTTTACGTAAGAGAAAAATTTCGTTTAGTTGCTGCTGGGAACTGAACAAATTTCAATGTTTAACGCAGGAAATTAACAATATAACATTGTTCGACACTGCCAGACATTAAAAATAGCACACACAGATGGATACATCGGATGGTACTAAAATTTTGTAGAGGTAGTGATACAATGCACATGATCACAAAAACAGAGCAGCAGGGCAGTTACATACAGATCTGTGAAACTCGCTGTCTAGTCATCTTCAGTAGTGTGTCCCACCCCCTCACACTGTGATACATGCTGTGAAATGGTCTGACATGGAGTCAGCAGATGCCAGGTATTGTCCTGAGGTAGATGGGCCCACAATTGTTGGACAGTGTNGAAATGGTCTGACATGGAGTCAGCAGATGCCAGGTATTGTCCTGAGGTAGATGGGCCCACAATTGTTGGACAGTGTATTCCAAATCCACTGTATTGTGCTATATTGGCAGCTAGCATTTCAAACTGTTCCACACATGTGCTTGAATGATTGGGGCATGTCAAGGGAGTGGGCAGGACATGATAGCGTTTGGACATTACAGAGGCAGTCCTGGGAAAACCCATGCNTTGGGGCATGTCAAGGGAGTGGGCAGGACATGATAGCGTTTGGACATTACAGAGGCAGTCCTGGGAAAACCCATGCCGTGTGCAATCGGGCGTTATCCTGTTTTGAAATATTGAACCTGGAATCCAGGCCAGAATCGGAGCAGATGGAGGTGTAGGATCTCATTCACATACCACTGGATTGTCAATGTTCCACGTTGATGCCTCGCTTGACAAGTGGCGTCTAGTTAGTTACATTGTTTAGCGTCAAGGTCTTTCCCCCCTGAGAGCTGAGATGCAGGCATCGTTCTTGATGGGGTCTCTAGAGGAGGCAGGAGCCCGCGCCACTGCTGTGGCGAGTCTAAAGCATGGTAAAGATGTTGCCTGTGGTGCATAGACGTAACACGAGAGTGGATTTTGAGCAAGGCAGTCCATTTGGGAGTTGTGTCATATTTGTGTACTGATGTATTTTTAGCGGCCTTAAAAAGACTTGTATCTGTGAGAGGAACACCATCCGACATATTTTTAGATCACGGCGCAAATTTTGTTGGTACTAACAGACACCTTAAGAAAGTGCATCAAGCTTTGTTCTCTGAACCAGTGTGGCTGACTTTACATGATCACTTAGTTGACATTATTCTTTGTCACTTCAATCCACCAGCAGGACCCCAGTTCAGATGTTTGTGAGAAGCCGCAGTCAAGTCAGTCAAATTGCATATGAGAAAAGTGATTGGTCAACAAATACTTACCTTTGAGGAGTTAGCAACACTCTTTAGTGAAATCTCAGCAGTTTTGAACTCCACGCCATTGTGTCCCCTTTCGACAGACCCCTCAAAATTTGATGTCCTCACTCCAGGGAATTTTTTGATTGGTGCTCCCTTTATTGGGGTACCATAACAAGACCGCACTCACATCACGGAGAATCTTCTCGATTGATAGCAGTTGCTCACAAAGTTAAAACAGTGCCTCTGGAAACGATGGAGCACCGAATATCTCCATACACTTCATCAAATAACTAAATGGAAGGACTCAAACTTGCCACCATTGAAATGGAGAACTGCCAGAATCATTTAAACTTATCCTGGTGAAGATGGTGTTGTCAGAGTCGTGACTCTAAAAACTCCCAATGGTGAACTTGTTAAGCCTGTTTTGAAGATATGCCTATTGCCACTAATTTAAATGTGTATCTGTAAATATAGGAGACAGTATTATCATTTCCATTGACTGTTGTAATCTCTTGTTAATAGTAAAATGTAGTATGTTCAGGCCCGAGTGATGCTAAAAAAATGGAGTTAGACATTTGTTCACTGAAGGTTGTATTCAGAGCTTATTGGTGCCATGAATTGTGGGAATAAAAACAATGAAAAGCAGTGAGAGACAAGATGGTGGGCGGTTACCTTCGTTTGTCTGTGTGTACAACTACAACTGAGTTTGTGATTTGACAAAACAAGAAATAAATTGTGTTTATAAACACCGGGACATTACCGTGTGACAATTATTCTCCCCAGGGTGTAGAACCTATTAGCGAGCCAGCTCGCCCAACCAGCCTGTGCGTTAGAGAGATACAGCACTACTCCTGCAAGAGTGAAAGTGACAGGCCACGCACCGGAGCCCAGAGCAACGCACGGAAGAAGAGCGCTACAGAAGCCAACCCAGACTTTTCAGAGTGACAGTTCTACATCACTCGCACCACAGCTTTCTACCATTGTGTAGATGTGTTATGCTCTGTCCCCCTCCCTACTTCACCATTTCTCACCATTACTATTTCTGATTCTGATTGATTGTTGTTGTTATTTCCACCATACCACTATATACTTCTTTATTTTGTGTCTATATTATTTTCCTTTCTTTTAAACCATTTTGATAGATTTCTTGGACATACTGTGGTGGAATCATCACTCTGGTGCAGTGTTGTGACATTTGCAATGAACTTCATTCCTCAAATACCACTGCAGTATTACTGCTAGTTGATTGCCTTGGTTATAATGTATTCAGGGTGCAAAATCTGCTCACAGTCTGAAAAGTTGGCTGTATACTCATGTTACCATAGCTTTATCAATATTTTCTTTCATCTTGGTAGTTTTATGGCTTTCACTGTGAATGTAGAGTGTTACTAACAGGTCATAAACCCAATGTTCTACACTTAAAATAGCTATGACATCAGATTGGATTGTAGCATAGTTTTGTGTGTGCACATGCATGCATGCACATGTGTGTGCATGCACGTGTGTGTGTGACAAATAGTGCCAGTTATCAGAAGTGTCCTAACAAATTAGGAAGGAAACAATTTTTTCCTGTTGCACAGCCAGCTTTCTTTCCACAAGGTGTACAAAAAATGGGTTATATTGTCTGCAACTGTAACTAATACAAAAATGTATTTTTGCTGATAAAAATTGTTACTGCTGGTGATTATTTGATGAGATTCCCAACAGTGTTCTATACTGATTCAGAAGATGAATTCGAGAAAATAATTATGTTCAGAATGTTTCAGGTGAGGAAAGGTCCTATCAGAGCACCTGCCAACTTAAGGGCGACCGTACGATGGGACTATCAACCTGATATTTGCAAAGATTACAAGGAAACTGGATTTTGTGGCTTTGGAGGTACGTGTCAGTCGTTTTCACAACACATTACTTGTACTATGGTAGTTGTGAGTGTGACCAAATGGTCCTCGANGCTCCTCAAAATAAAAGTGGTGATATCTGTTTTCATACTGGTTATAAAAGCCTAACCATCTTTATGAGGTACAAATCCACATTTCTAAATGCTACTGAAAATGTGGGCAGTTTAAAAAATTCTGTGTTTTAGTACATAAAAATTATTTTATTTGTGAGACTAGTAATAAATGCTACTGCAGTGGCTTCATCAAGAATTACAGCATTATTAACATAAGTGTATCATGCAGCATGTATTGTTACAGGCACACTATACAGTTGAAAACCAGACAAATGTATCGTAGTGTCGTGGATAAGATGCGAAGTTGTGTTCTGTTTCTAGCAAAACAAGTACTAACATTTTTCTAAATATACCTTTTTAAGATAAAAGTCATGTGCGAAATTTGTTGTCAGCAACAATTTTCTTCTATTCATAGTACCTTCCATCCTTATGCGAGTCACCCATCCAGGTGGCCATTTAATCATGGCACTACTCAAAGTATAATATGTTTTCTGTATTTGGTAGTAAGCTACAGCTTTGTCGTCATGTCTGACATTTTACGTAAGAGAAAAATTTCGTTTAGTTGCTGCTGGGAACTGAACAAATTTCAATGTTTAACGCAGGAAATTAACAATATAAACATTGTTCGACACTGCCAGACATTAAAAATAGCACACACAGATGGATACATCGGATGGTACTAAAATTTTGTAGAGGTAGTGATACAATGCACATGATCACAAAAACAGAGCAGCAGGGCAGTTACATACAGATCTGTGAAACTCGCTGTCTAGTCATCTTCAGTAGTGCGTCCCACCCCCTCACACTGTGATACATGCTGCAAAATGGTCTGACATGGAGTCAGCAGATGCCAGGTATTGTCCTGAGGTAGATGGGCCCACAATTGTTGGACAGTGTATTCCAAATCCACTGTATTGTGCTATATTGGCAGCTAGCATTTCAAACTGTTCCACACATGTGCTTGAATGATTGGGGCATGTCAAGGGAGTGGGCAGGACATGATAGCGTTTGGACATTACAGAGGCAGTCCTGGGAAAACCCATGCTGTGTGCAATCGGGTGTTATCCTGTTTTAAAATATTGAACCTGGAATCCAGACCAGAATTGGGAGCAGATGGTGTAGGATCTCATTCACATACCACTGGATTGTCAATGTTCCACGTTGACGCCTCGCTTGACAAGTGGTGTCTAGTTAGTTACATTGTTTAGCGTCAAGGTCTTTCCCCCCTGAGAGCTGAGATGCAGGCATCCTTCTTGATGGGGTCTCTAGAGGAGGCAGGAGCCTGCGCCACTGCTGTGGCGAGTCTAAAGCATGGTAAAGATGTTGCCTGTGGTGCATAGACGTAACACGAGAGTGGATTGGCTATCGTTGGCTATAACTCCCCAGACCATAATGCCTTCCATGTGGGAAGTGTGCCTCTCAATAGCAAGGTGGAAGATAGTGGCGTTCACCAAGGGCCCTCCACACGCGGGTGCGATGATCATCAGTCCTCGTAACAAAGTGGCACTCGTCACTAAACACCACACATTGTTACTCTGTGGCATTCCACGTTGCTGTGGCACTCGTACCACTGCAAACAGAGCTGCCATTGTTGCAGAGTTAATGGGAGCACACATAATAGGCACTGGGATATCAGGTTTGCCTCGCAAGGCATTGGGAAATGGTTCATGGGCACACAGGAGACCCAGCACAAGCCAGTATCGTGGACTAGGTCGCCATGGGATGCCTCTGTGCCTTGCGCATGGCCCGTTGATCCTCTCAACTGGTAGTCGACATCATCCGTCCTGAGCGAGTCCTCTCTGTGTGGTACCTTCACCTATCCACTGCTCCCAGCAGCATTGGGTAGTATGGTCTGAACGATCCACATGGTGGACTATGCAGCGATACAACCACCTTGCAGTTTTCAGTCCAATGATTCTACTCTCAGCACCTGTCATTTGCAAAAGTGATGTTTTTGGCATCTTGCCGGCATTCTTTTTCACCTTGTATGCTTGCTTGATATCATGTTGTATTTTTCGTCTTAATGTGGCTTTGACTGCATGCCAGTTTCTAAAACCACTGGTCGGTGCTTGCAGCACCACTGCCGGGTGTGCGGTCACATGCAAACGCACCAACATGGGGTCATGTGCATACTAGTGATGTAACAAATATTTGCATTCACATTTGTGAGTATCCACATGTTTTTTAATATTTGCATTTGCATTCGCAAGAAATTATGTGAATATGTTGCGAATGTATTTGGCAATGAAAAATTAAAATATTTATGAAATAACAATGCAACTGCTAAGATTTATAATATTTTTATTTAGGTATTTATATTTTAGTAAAAAAAAATTTCATTGGGGACAGTCTTGATGTTACTCAATAGGTACATACAGATGCTTTTAATAATCTTTTATTCTTATTTATTTAAGCAAAAATGAAATTTAGGTAGGTATTTACTTAAACTTTCAAACTAAAATAACAATTGTTTGATTACAAAAATAAATTTCGAACTTCTTAAACACAAAACAATGGAACTAAATATGTTACCACATTTTTAATTAAACTAATCAACTTTAAATGAGATCTTTTCTGAGAACACAAATGAAACTTGATAGGTATCTAAATAATTTAAATCGACTAGAGATTTCTGTATATAAGCATATTGTACATTAAATCTACTACTTATAAATGAAGTTAACAATATCTTTTTTGAGAAAGCAAACAAAAACATGCCTTCTTTTTAATTAAAACAAAAAATAATCTTCTTCAAATTAACATGTTAATTTTAACTTTGGTTCTAGTTATATTATTTTTAACAAAACCATTTAACATTTCTTCTTGAATTCAAAATAATAATAGATAAACTATAAAAAATATAATAGTAATTAAGTTACAATTTAATTACTAAGTATAATTAAGTAAGTTTCATAAAACACTAAGTAATTAAATTCGAGTAGAAGAATATTAAACTTCAAAAATAAAAGTTTTGATGCCTTTTTGTCTTGCAGCCTATTTCGGTGGGGTGTGTAAAGAAGACCAGCCCCACTAAAAACTCTTTCGCTAGGTACACTGGTGGGTGATGTTACTAAATATTGCCTGGCTATAAGAGAAAGAATACCATACTTCTTATTATTCACCTTCCACCATGTAAGTGGGTCTACATCATTTTCCACACATTTATCCATTAAATATTCATTGATGGTTTTTTTAATCAAATCTTCTATAGGGTTTTGGACTTTCATTTTCTCCTTCTTCTTCTTCTTCTTCTCTTTCACTGGAATCCATCAGCAATTTCATGGTGTTTCTTAAAGATATAGATTTCTCTGATAGACAGGCACTGGATTTAGAGGTTTCAATCCCATGATTAGTCATTCTGGCACGCTTAGGATTTGAACAAGAAAATAGGCTTGATTCATCGCTTCCAATTGATTCTAAAATAGTTTTCACAACTTGATCTTTGGTTGAAGAATTTTTGAAAAATTTCACTTTGCATCTCGCGTCAGTGGAAGTATCCGTAGCAAACAATACGTAATTCTCTAAATGAGAAAATCTGCGACTTAGTTCTTGTTTTAGAACGAGAATCGTGTTCCCAATGCGTTTGTTAGTCACATCATCACAGGAGACCCAGCACAAGCCAGTATCGTGGACTAGGTCGCCATGGGATGCCTCTGTGCCTTGCGCATGGCCCGCTGAGCCTCTCAACTGGTAGTCGACATTACCGTCCTGAGCCAGTCCTCTCTGTGGGGTACCTTCACCTATCCACTGCTCCCAGCAGCATTGGGTAGTATGGTCTGAACGATCCACATGGTGGACTATGCAGGGATACAACCACCCTGCAGTTTTCAGTCCAATGATTCTACTCTCAGCGTCTGTCATTTGCAAAAGTGATGTTTTTGGCATCTTGCCGGCATTCTTTTTCACCTTGTATGCTTGCTTGATATCATGTTGTATTTTTCGTCTTAATGTGGCTTTGACTACATGCCAGTTTTTAAAACCACTGGTCGGTGCTTGCAGCACCACTGCCGGGTGTGCGGTCAGATGCAAACGCACCAACATGGGGTCATGTGCATACTAGTGATGTAACAAATATTTACTTTCACATTTGTGAATATTCACATGTTTTTTAATATTTGCATTTGCATTCGCAAGAAATTATGTGAATATGTTGCGAATGTATTTGGCAATGAAAAATTAAAATATTTATGAAATAACAATGCAACTGCTAAGATTTATAATATTTTTATTTAGGTATTTATATTTTAGTAAAAAAAATTTCATTGGGGACAGTCTTGATGTTACTCAATAGATGCTTTTAATAATCTTTTATTCTTATTTATTTAAGCAAAAATGAAATTTAGGTAGGTATTTACTTAAACTTTCAAACTAAAATAACAATTGTTTGATTACAAAAATAAATTTCGAACTTCTTAAACACAAAACAATGGAACTAAATATGTTACCACATTTTTAATTAAACTAATCAACTTTAAATGAGATCTTTTCTGAGAACACAAATGAAACTTGATAGGTATCTAAATAATTTAAATCGACTAGAGATTTCTGTATATAAGCATATTGTACATTAAATCTACTACTTATAAATGAAGTTAACAATATCTTTTTTGAGAAAGCAAACAAAAACATGCCTTCTTTTTAATTAAAACAAAAAATAATCTTCTTCAAATTAACATGTTAATTTTAACTTTGGTTCTAGTTATATTATTTTTAACAAGACCATTTAACATTTCTTCTTGAATTCAAAATAATAATAGATAAACTATAAAAAATATAATAGTAATTAAGTTACAATTTAATTACTAAGTATAGTTAAGTAAGTTTCATAAAACACTAAGTAATTAAATTCGAGTAGAGGAATATTAAACTTCAAAAATAAAAGTTTTGATGCCTTTTTGTCTTGCAGCCTATTTCGGTGGGGTGTGTAAAGAAGACCAGCCCCACTAAAAACTCTTTCGCTAGGTACACTGGTGGGTGGTGTTACTAAATATTGCCTGGCTATAAGAGAAAGAATACCATACTTCTTATTATTCACCTTCCACCATGTAAGTGGGTCTACATCATTTTCCACACGTTTATCCATTAAATATTCATTGATGGTTTTTTTAATCAAATCTTCTATAGGGTTTTGGACTTTCATGGTGTCTCTTAAAGATATAGATTTCTCTGATAGACAGGCACTGGATTTAGAGGTTTCAATCCCATGATTAGTCATTCTGGCACGCTTAGGATTTGAACAAGAAAATAGGCTTGATTCATCGTTTCCAATTGATTCTAAAATAGTTTTCACAACTTGATCTTTGGTTGAAGAATTTTTGAAAAATTTCACTTTGCATCTTGCGTCAGTGGAAGTATCCGTAGCAAACAATACGTAATTTTCCAAATGAGAAAATCTGCGACTTAGTTCTTGTTTTAGAACGAGAATCGTGTTCCCAATGCGTTTGTTAGTCACATCAAATTCATCAATTACCTTTTCCAAGGTGGCCAATAATGGAATTACTGAAGATAAGGAAATATTGGCTGCACTTAGTTCTTTTGTAATTTCTTCAAAAGGTCTGAGCAAAGTAATTAGTTTTTCCACAACTATCCACTCTTGGGAAGTTAGTTGTGAAATTTTGTTATTTGTGGAAGCGTAAAGACACAATGAATCTTTGTTTTTCAAAATGTGCTCTAACATATAAAAGTTGCTATTCCATCTTGTAACACACTCTTGTATAATCTTAAGCTTTGGTTGATTGAGTCATTCTCGTAGAGCTGCAAGTTCATCTTGAGCAATATTTGAGTGGTGAAAATGTGTTGCCATCTTTTTACATTTTGTAATCAGTGCAATAATGAAATCTTGTGCCTTTAGCCCCTCCTTGACAACCAGTTGAATTTGGAGTGATGAACAATCAATGTCTTTAATGAATAACAAGGAAATACCTTTTTTCATGTTAGTACCACCATCCCTAACAATGCATTGCACTTTTTCTTAAAATGTATTTACCATAATGACAACATGGTTTCAAGTTTTATAGCTATATTTTCATCANTGCATTGCACTTTTTCTTAAAATGTATTTACCATAATGACAACATGGTTTCAAGTTTTATAGCTATATTTTCATCAATGTGTCGGCCATCGTTAAATACCTCTGCTTTAAACACAACCATTTTTCTTTCAAATTTTTTTGCTCAGCAACGATACTCCCAAACAAGAATCAGACCAGATATCAGTTGTAAACGCCATTTTTTCAAATGATTTGATTAATTCCAGAACTTAATCTTTTACCTTGCCGTAGAAATTCTTGCATATAAATAAAGTCAAATGTTGTTGAGTTTTTAAATTATGCAACGGACGTAGGTGGTTCATCAATCTGACAAATCCAACGTATTCCACAAAACTAAAGGGTAAGTCCTCCAAAGCAATAATTTCGCTTATTAAATTGTCAATTTCTACAGACTTGGCATTGTTCTTACCTCCCTTTTTAGTTTTTTCAATGCAATCAGTCAAAGACATTTGTTTTAGGTCGGTTTTAGTACATTGTCACAAAGAGAATGCCAAAGCATTTGTTGTAGAAGCATTCCGCTTTTCATTTTCCCGTTTTTTTTAATTCATTATACTCATTTTTATGCATAGCTTCCAGGTGATTTCTCATAGCACTAGTTGATCTTCCTTTGCACGAGTATTGTTTGTTACATATTTTGCAATTCACATTTTCAGCATCACATATTGTAAAATAAGTCCAAACTTCGCTAACATACGACTTACTCATGTTGAAATATCACTAAACCCTTTATAACAATTTAACAATCGTTTCTACAGAAATTCAACAAATAAATGTAAGTAACCTTAAAACAAATCTTTATGAAAAAACTATTAGCAGATAATTTAATTCAATGAGCGAGAAATCACTGTTTGTTTACTTCGTGCAGTATCTGCTACTTTCGGTTTAAACATGGCCTGTCCTAAACGCACGATCAAAATGTGAGTTTGTGGGCGCATGCTTTTGGCGCCACATTGAAAAAGCCAACATTCACATTCGCGAATATTGGAGATGAATATTCACATTGGCATTCGCGAATGTGGGAAATCCAACATTCATTACATCACTAGTGCATACCAGCTGGTACTAACATTGTTTCGTGGTTGTCACACGGTTTCTTGATGGTGCACTTTTTTCATTGTCTGGCAGTGTATGCAGGAAATGGAACCTATAAGCCTTGTCGAGAAATGGCAGGACCATGATATAATGGTTTTATATACAGGAAAATTTCATATGTGGGAATTTTAGGGTTCTGCTATAGTTTCTGTTTAAATTACTTCTACTATAATGTCAAACACATTTTAAGATATGCATTCCGGACAAGGTGAGCATGAGACAATGCAGTCTACAAGGAATACATCACTATGGAAAGTTAAAACGATGACAAGGGTAGGTGGTAGCCAAACGACACATGGAGAATTACGCAAATTAACAGTGAGTCCCTTAAATTTAATTTNATGACAAGGGTAGGTGGTAGCCAAACGACACATGGAGAATTACGCAAATTAACAGTGAGTCCCTTAAATTTAATTTTGCAAGGATGATGTAATAGTTAATTAGTATTGTATTTTCAGAAAAGGTAATTTTGTAATCAAATCTGTTAACTATCCCAATTTACTTTTAATTTTAACAAACTTATAAAACTTTATTAAATTGTTATAGAATCCTGTTTTAATAGTTGATAATGTAGGATAAGTGGCAATAAATTATTGATTACTCCCTAATGCTGACTGCAGGTGTATTATAAGTACTAGCAGTCTAATAAAAATAATGTTTGGAAATTATTAAAAATTACATTTTGCTTCCTAACAAAAAAATTTTTTTAAATAAATTTTTTTTTTTTTTTTTTTTTAATTTTATGCTACTTTATTAGGTGAATGTTTTAATATTGCATTTTTTACATTGTTCTTGATTTCAAGAATAATCCAGTTTTATCCTNCGAAGGGTTCTGACGGTGGTGTTCCATGGTGGTGTTCCATGGTGGTGTTCCACGGTGGTGTTCCATGGCTCACAGACAGCTGCAAGTTCCTGCATGACCGCTCCGATTACAAGTTTGGCTGGCAGCTGGAGCGTGAGATGCAGGAGGGCACATATGGGGAGACAGACCAGGACCCCCATCAGTACGAGGTGGACTTGGACGATGACAGGCTCCCCTTCAAGTGCTTCATCTGCCGCACCTCCTTTACTGACCCGGTGATCACCAAGTGAGTCGCATCACCCTCGTTNTCCCCTTCAAGTGCTTCATCTGCCGCACCTCCTTTACTGACCCGGTGATCACCAAGTGAGTCGCATCACCCTCGTTCTGCACGTTACTCTTAAGGCTCCGTTTCACTACTCTCCGTATAGGACTGCGATTACTCTTTAAACTTATGTGAAGAAAAATTTAGAAAGTTCCTCCATTGTCCTTTAGCTTTTTACCTTGCCTTTAAGTATGGACAGAACTGCTGAACTGTTCATTTATAATGGTGTTGAATAATGTAATACATTAATATTATTGAAGTATTTGGTATATAGCTAAAGAACTACAAAACAATTTTATGAATTTTTTTTCCTTAAAAGTTAAAATTAGCTATTTAAAAAAAGAAAGTAAAGAGTGTTACAAATTATACAGGCCATCAGAAATGTTACCCCACAGTTTCGAACAAAAGTGAAGCATTCATTTTACTACAATGAAAAAATTTAAAAGGCATAATTGAGATTGTTCTCAGACTTTTCTAGTACTCTCAAAGTTTCATGTTGAAAAATAATTCTTATTTGAAAGTTTAGACAACCATCAATGTATGTTATGCTTGACATTACTGAAGGCTGTTCATGGTAGAGTGAGCACTAAATCAACCTTTGAAAAAGTGTCACTACCCCTACCTGTGTACCATATTCACCCGAAAATAAGACAATAGTTATCACGGGGGTGGTCTTACAATCGACAGCAAACTGTTTCAACCTACAATGACATGCAATGTTTACATTCCCATTCGACTGCCAATCACAGCTCATGTAAATGCATTTATTTTTCATATAAATATACACACAGAGAGTTGATGGTAACGCTAAATATAATTCAGTAATATCTAAACTTCCCTATTTATATTGCAGTTATAGCATTAACCTACTGCTGCTATGTAAATAATGGTGGCCATTTGGAATTCAAAACATGAAATTCATAGATAACATGGTATGAAAGCAGTGTGCTGCAGTAAATGATACATGGTTTTGGTTCCATAAGGTTGGCACTATCTACATATTTCTTTCAATTGTTTAGTACACATCTACGTTCGTATTTTGGTCTATGGTCATGTTTTTTTCTAACACTGTAAACAACAAAACAGAAGTTTGTAAACTGCAATCTGAAAATGTTTTCCAACAGAAAAGAATTAAAATTATATACCATATACAGTATTTCTTTAATGTCTTAAAAAAAAAATTTTATACTAACATTTATTATAGTGTACATTTATAGCATCACTCTCTGCCATTTAGTATTTTTATTTTATGCAGTGATTTAAGCAAAAAAAATTAAAAGTGATTGAGCTTATTGGTTTTATGCGATTCCATGCAGTGACACCAAGCAAGAAAATTAAAATTGTGAGTAAATAATTGTTATTGAAATATAATCTCATATGGGGGTTGTCTTTACATTCAGGGTGGTCTTATTTTTGGGTGAATATGGTATATTTTAACAGGCGCACTGACTGACATGCGCTCAGTAAGTTGGTAATGACAGAGGGAATGTAGTTCCATGGCATGTTGAATTACAAGTGGTGTGTAAACGCTTGTGAATACTGAAGTGGTTTCTCTTACTTTGTGTTTTATTTAATGCAATTAAGTGTAATAATGGGTAAATATGTACAATATGTACTTTTTATAATAATTCCACAGTTNTGTTTTATTTAATGCAATTAAGTGTAATAATGGGTAAATATGTACAATATGTACTTTTTATAATAATTCCACAGTTTCACTTCAGCAACGCACGGATAAAGTGATCAGGTCCACAGCAATGTTAAATACACATAAGGTGTAACAACACACAATTTGCATACAAATAGATCTTCAGCATGGCTTTCAAAAGTTCTCAGTTTATTGTGAACAGCATATAGAATAGTTTTGAAGAGTATGTATATCATCCACAGCTTTGCATGCACTTCTGCAAAGTATAGGTTAAGTGCACTCTGTAACACACTGCATTGCNTATGTATATCATCCACAGCTTTGCATGCACTTCTGCAAAGTATAGGTTAAGTGCACTCTGTAACACACTGCATTGCTCTTAGCGTTGAGATAATAGTTTGCTGATTTTATCTTTATAAAAAGGTACTACCATAAGATCAGCTTTTGCCAGGGTTAAAAAGCATGCATGTATAGCTGGCTTGTAGTTACTGTAGTCCTGTCTTTATTTGCTAATGGTTTAATACAAACATTGAATGGCATGTGTATAATAATGGTATTAGGGCAGGAAAAGTGGGTTCTGTGCACACTGGTGTGCAAAAATTAAGGACGGGACAGGCTTTTACATGTAATGTCATACAGCAATGTTTCAAATAGGTACAAAGCACGCCATAACTTATTGTCGAGATGTAACAGGGGAAAGATGAACTACTTTGGCCAAGAGAGGAATCCAAAGGATAAAGAGGACCTTTATTCAGAAGTGGATTCTGAGCACAGCACGAGAAATGTGACATACTGCAGGCAAAAAAATTTGCAGTCCCCAGTAGGAGATATGATTACTCCTGCCTGCAGTGCATGATGAGTCCCATCTGTTATGCTCAGTATGATGTCAACGAGCTCTTGAGGCATCCTAGCCCATTCCTGTTGCAGGGATGATCATAGCTGTGGAGTCGTTGCTAGAAGCTGGTGACATGCTGCCAGATGTCTCCCAACAAAGTCCCTCGCGTGTTCAATTGGATTTAGGCCCGGGGATCATGCGGGACAATCCATGCGGCGAACTTCTTCACCCTCCAACATCTCGGCAACAGCAGCTGTACAATGAGGTGCAGCATTGTTGTCCACGAAGAAGAACTCGAGGCCCACAGCGCCCAGGAAAAGATGCACATGAGGAATGAGAACCTTATTGCAATTGCTGTCACCATTTACAGAACCTCGATGGAAGATGTAGAGCTGCATATGGCCACCAAGCATGATGTCCTTTCAAACGAGAACTCTTTCCACCTCCAAACTGATGTCTTTTGATATCGGAGTGGTGGTAGTGGTGTGTCCTATGCTCTATCCAAATGTACAGTCATCTAGAATCGCTAGTGAGACTTACATTGGCTCTCATCCATTAGGAGCACTTGACCCCATTGCTTAGCTCAACAGTCCTTGTGTTCCCAGCACCATGGCAAATACCATTTCCACTGAGTAGGCATCAATGAAACACGCTCTACTGATCGCTGAGCGAACAAACTACCTGCGAGCAATTTCCTGGCTGTGATAAAACACAATAACAGATGTCCTATAGTACATTACATGCCTCTTGCAGCTTTTACTAATTTTCAAAGTTTTGAGTAGTTTCATTTGCCATGTACAGTATGAATCTTTGGAAATCCTAAACTGTTAAAACATTTTGTAATAAACTTCTGGAACTCAGTATTAACTGTACATGCCACTTACGTAATTCATTTTCTCTTCTAACTAAAACAACTTTTACTTTTATTTGTGTTACTTATCTTGAAATACAACAGTAGAACTTTTCTAATCTTCGAGTTGCTAAATTTCTGTTTATCTTTGCCAAAACTTTTGTGCTCTGTTTGTGCAGAATACTTGGTAACATTTGAACATGTGTAGCTACATGCTGTGTGTTGGGCACAGTCCATTGCTCTTTGCCATTTATTGTGGTAGCACTGCCATATGTCCACAGGTGCCGGCACTACTTCTGCGAGAAGTGTGCCCTGGCGCAGTACAAGAAGTCCACGCGGTGCTACATCTGCAACCAGCAGACCAATGGGGTGTTCAACCCTGCCAAGGAGCTCATTGCCAAGCTGAAGAAGGACTCTGAAGCAGACAGCAGAGAGAAGCTGCCAGCGCAGTGCGACTCTGACTCTGACTAGCTCCGCTCCTCGGAAGACATCGATATTTTAAAAATAAACATTTTTAAGGCATAGCAACTTTTAAGTTATTGCTATGCATGTAAAAAAAAATAAACTTTTAAGTGTGTTTTGTTGCATATACATTTACAAACTAAATTTAAATAACTTTTATATTTGTGGTATTTTGNCGATATTTTAAAAATAAACATTTTTAAGGCATAGCAACTTTTAAGTTATTGCTATGCATGTAAAAAAAAATAAACTTTTAAGTGTGTTTTGTTGCATATACATTTACAAACTAAATTTAAATAACTTTTATATTTATGGTATTTTGTAAATGCCAGTGTATTGAGTGAACAAAACATAGTGGCTCAAGACCTATGATAAATAACAATAAAGATGGAATGTTCCAAGAGAAATATGAGAGATTGGGGTGAAATAGTAGAAACTGGATCCAGATTGTTGAAGACTAGTAGATTGAAAAAGGGGACTCTGGCGCAGTACAAATTGTTAACAATATGTAAAACAAAATTTTTAGCAAAAAAAATCCAACACACTCAAGGTCTCAAAAACTCGTGAAAAACTATCACTACTGATAGTTTACAAAATCTAGGCACAGTCAAGTGTTAAAAAAAATTATTGTAAATCAAACATTGACAAATAAGTAACTTTTTTTATTAATGATATGCACTTTTTAAATCTGAGAACTCGATTTTTTTTGCATAAAATTCAACTAGTAGAAGTTTCCCAAGGCTATTAAAATAAACTAATTTATGCAATAAAGAATTAAAAAATAAAAGAAAAATCAACATTATTAAAAAAGCCAGCACAAACATTTTTAATTACAAATAATGTAAATTTAAAATAAATGTGTAATCAAAATTATAAAAGTATAGAAAATTGATACCAATGGCAACAGGTTGATGGCGCACTGGCTCAAGTATCCGTCNTATGTATATCATCCACAGCTTTGCATGCACTTCTGCAAAGTATAGGTTAAGTGCACTCTGTAACACACTGCATTGCCCTTAAGTGTTGAGACAATAGTTTGCTGATTTTATCTTTATAAAAAGGTACTACCATAAGATCAGCTTTTGCCAGGGTTAAAAAGCATGCATGTATAGCTGGCTTGTAGTTACTGTAGTCCTGTCTTTATTTGCTAATGGTTTAATACAAACATTGAATGGCATGTGTATAATAATGGTATTAGGGCAGGAAAAGTGGGTTCTGTGCACACTGGTGTGCAAAAATTAAGGACGGGGCAGGCTTTTACATGTAATGTCATACAGCAATGTTTCAAATAGGTACAAAGCACGCCATAACTTATTGTCGAGATGTAACAGGGGAAAGATGAACTACTTTGGCCAAGAGAGGAATCCAAAGGATAAAGAGGACCTTTATTCAGAAGTGGATTCTGAGCACAGCACGAGAAATGTGACATACTGCAGGCAAAAAAATTTGCAGTCCCCAGTAGGAGATATGATTACTCCTGCCTGCAGTGCATGATGAGTCCCATCTGTTATGCTCAGTATGATGTCAACGAGCTCTTGAGGCATCCTGGCCCATTCCTGTTGCAGGGCTGATCATAGCTGTAGAGTCGTTGCTAGAAGCTGGTGACATGCTGCCAGATGTCTCCCAACAAAGTCCCTCGCGTGTTCAATTGGATTTAGGCCCGGGGATCATGCGGACCATGCTGTGAACTTCTTCACCCTCCAACATCTCGGCAACAGCAGCTGTACAATGAGGTGTAGCATTGTTGTCCACGAAGAAGAACTCGAGGCCCACAGCGCCCAGGAAAAGATGCACATGAGGAATGAGAACCTTATTGCAATTGCTGTCACCATTTACAGAACCTCGATGGAAGATGTAGAGCTGCATATGGCCACCAAGCATGATGTCCTTTCAAACGAGAACTCTTTCCACCTCCAAACTGATGTCTTTTGATATCGGAGTGGTGGTAGTGTGGTCTATGCTCTATCCAAATGTACAGTCATCTAGAATCGCTAGTGAGACTTACATTGGCTCTCATCCATAAGGAGCACTTGACCCCATTACTTAGCTCACCAGTCCTTTTATTCCCAGCACCATGGCAAATACCATCTCCATTGAGTAGGCATCAATGGAACACGCTGTACTGATCACTGAGTGAACAAGCTACCTGCGAGCAATTTCCTGGCCGTGATAAAACACAATAACAGATGTCCTATAGTACATTACATACCTCTTGCAGCTTTTACTAATTTTCAAAGTTTTGAGTAGTTTAATAAAGACCCCCAGGGGGTTTCATTTGTCATGTACAGTATGTATCTTTGGAAATCCTAAACTGTTAAAACACGTTGTAATAAACTTCTGGAACTCAGTATTAACACTACATGACACTTACGTAATTCATTTTCTCTTCTAACTAAAACAACTTTTACTTTTATTTGTGTTACTTATCTTGAAATACAACAGTAGAACTTTTCTAATCTTCGAGTTGCTAAATTTCTGTTCATCTTTGTCAAATCTTTTGTGCTCTGTTTGTGTAGAATACTTGGTAACATTTGAACATGTGTAGCTACATGCTGTGTGTTGGGCACAGTCCATTGCTCTTTGCCATTTATTGTGGTAGCACTGCCATATGTCCACAGGTGCCGGCACTACTTCTGCGAGAAGTGTGCCCTGGCGCAGTACAAGAAGTCCACGCGGTGCTACATCTGCAACCAGCAGACCAATGGGGTGTTCAACCCTGCCAAGGAGCTCATTGCCAAGCTGAAGAAGGACTCTGAAGCAGACAGCAGAGAGAAGCTGCCAGCGCAGTGCGACTCTGACTCTGACTAGCTCCGCTCCTCGGAAGACATCGATATTTTAAAAATAAACATTTTTAAGGCATAGCAACTTTTAAGTTATTGCTATGCATGTAAAAAAAAATAAACTTTTAAGTGTGTTTTGTTGCATATACATTTACAAACTAAATTTAAATAACTTTTATATTTGTGGTATTTTGTAAATGCCAGTGTATTGAGTGAACAAAACATAGTGGCTCCAGACCTATGATAAATAACAATAAAGATGGAATGTTCCAAGAGAAATATGAGAGATTGGGGTGAAATAGTAGAAACTGGATCCAGATTGTTGAAGACTAGTAGATTGAAAAAGGGGACTCTGGCGCAGTACAAATTGTTAACAATATGTAAAACAAAATTTTTAGCAAAAAAAATCCAACACACTCAAGGTCTCAAAAACTCGTGAAAAACTATCACTACTGATAGTTTACAAAATCTAGGCACAGTCAAGTGTTAAAAAAAATTATTGTAAATCAAACAATGACAAATAAGTAACTTTTTTTATTAATGATATGCACTTTTTAAATCTGAGAACTCGATTTTTTTTGCATAAAATTCAACTAGTAGAAGTTTCCCAAGGCTATTAAAATAAACTAATTTATGCAATAAAGCATTAAAAAATAAAAGAAAAATCAACATTTAAAAAAGCAAGCACAAACATTTTTAATTACAAATAATGTAAATTTAAAATAAATGTGGAATCAAAATTATAAAAGTATAGAAAATTGATACCAATGGCAACAGGTTGATGGCGCACTGGCTCAAGTATCCGTCTAAAGACTAAGGACACAGTCTCCTTAACGAGGCCTTTAAGGGTCGTATGGTCCAACGTATATGGACCTTGGCAGCTTCAGGTCCTGGCTCACCAGAGCAAAAAAAAAANCCTTTAAGGGTCGTATGGTCCAACGTATATGGACCTTGGCAGCTTCAGGTCCTGGCTCACCAGAGCAAAAAAAAAACTGGTACACCTGCCTAATATTGTGTAACCCCCCGAGCACGCAGAAGTGCCACAAGACGACGTGGCNCAAAAAAAAAACTGGTACACCTGCCTAATATTGTGTAACCCCCCGAGCACGCAGAAGTGCCACAAGACGACGTGGCATGGACTCGACTAATGTCTGAAGATATGCAGGAGGCAATTCANGATTCTCGTCAGGAAGAGTTGAGCGAGTGCCCTTACCAACTAATGTCCTCAACTTCCCCATACAAAGCCCCTGTGAAGTTCTCTGTAAGCTGAGTAATCAGCTTGTCTGAGAGTCGTGGTGACCCTGTGTGTTCGTTCTCCTCAAGTCTCGGGAACCTCAGAGAAAGGTTTCTCTCCCCCTGTCACAGTGGTGCTAGAGACCGAACATTNTGTTCTCCTCAAGTCTCGGGAACCTCAGAGAAAGGTTTCTCTCCCCCTGTCACAGTGGTGCTAGAGACCGAACATTGACAAGTGGGAGGAGCAGCGCCTTTCAATAAAGACATGGTTCAATTCTCTAACACGATGGTCGTGCTTGCACCTAGAATTACTCCGGCGGATGTTCACCACAGAAGGTAAAGCGAGTAGAGGAGACATAAAACGAAAGAGTGAAGAGATTTAGGCGGCTCTTAACATTGAAGTTTTGAGAGCTGATGGTGAAGTAAGGTGAGTATGGAGCCGTTACATTTGCATACAGATGGCAGAAAGAAATATAAATAGTAAATTCATGCAAAAATTCTCTTTCTTGTTATATTTATAGTAAAAATTCAAAAGAGGCATTGGAGATAATATTGAAAACATANCATGCAAAAATTCTCTTTCTTGTTATATTTATAGTAAAAATTCAAAAGAGGCATTGGAGATAATATTGAAAACATACGTGTATATATATATAAATATATATATAAATACACACATAATGTTTCGTCCACTTAGTTTATTCGAAAATATTTCCAAACCTCACTTGTTCAAGACATGAAATTATTAAAAGTTTGTAAAAAATAACAATTTTGGTACTATAATGTGTGTACATGGACACAAATTTACTCAAATTAACTTTCAGTGGAAGTTTTAACGTCCGTGAACACACTCGCTTCGAATCACGTAGTGCAACTGCAATCACAGCCAAGTAGCATCGGGCAGGTTACGAATGCAACATACCGAATCTGTATGCTAACAAAGCTACTTCCTCTATCGATAAAAAAAATGAAAGGTAGCTAAGTAAATTAATTCTATTTTTTCACATAGCAAATTTGCTAAGTTTGTAGTTTGTTAACGTCCCGGCGACGAGCGAGCACAAACACACAATTAAAAACAAACACATTCCAAACAAAAAACACAGACAATTTAATGGAATGTTACGAATTTTATTAGCTTATGAAACAATTGTGAAATCTGTGAATAAGCGGAAGAATCTAAACTTTCTTGGCAATATTTGATTCATCAAATCATAATCGCTTACGTAAAGCGTCGATACAAAGCTTCTCGCACAAAACCTGACTTGTATTTTAGTTGGAACAACACATACGGACATCAACATAAATTTTTCCCGAAAATATCCGGGAAAAATTATTTCCCGCCCGACAAGAAAATCGCTATGAATTCCCTACATTTTTCCCGAAGTTCGGGATCCCGCACACCCCTCCTAGTCTTTAGAATGTAACAAAACTTGCTAAAAATTAAACTACCAAATCGCGACCGAACTGAAGCTACTATAAATACTGATATACTAAATGGTATATTTGAACACTGCCAGCACAGTTTCATTTTCAAATGATTTCCGCATCTCAATTTCACACACAAAATAATTTTCCAAGAGTGATTAATTTACTAGGCATATGGGAGTCGTTTTTTAAATGTGAAGCGAAACTTTCATCATGCAAAAGAATTTCGAAGAAAAATCGAAGTAAGAATTTAAATAAATATATATATTAATTTATAGTAGGCTACAGTTTTCAAGTATATTCAACTCATTTGTACTACTGCCAAAAAAAAAATGTATATCCCTACTAGACACTGAGCAATGGAATAAAACATATCCTGATCTTGTATCGCTGAAAAANCAAAAAAAAAATGTATATCCCTACTAGACACTGAGCAATGGAATAAAACATATCCTGATCTTGTATCGCTGAAAAACTGAAATATCAAAATCTGCAAGAAAGTAATTATTATATATTTAGATACCAACAAACTTTATAAAAACTACCATACTCCATATATCCAGCCCCATTCGGCACCACCAGGGCACAGTGATTCCAATGGGTGGCTATCAACATTTGGGCTCTTCCCTTTCCTCCTCCAAGGACCCTTGTCAATGTCAGACTAGATAGTAAACTTGCTGGATGGTGGTGGCATTAGTGCCTCAGAGCAAGAGAGTTGAGCCACTTTCACTGCTTACAAGAAAAGTGTGCAGTTCTTCCAAAATGATTTATCAGCTGTGGTGCGTGCGTCAGCTCAACTCCCGCACGTGATAAATGTGTTAACTGTTATGACATCGCTGCACATGCCGAAATTAGAAAGGCAAAGAAACATGAATTCCTCGAGACAGAAAATACACACTGTATGTGTCAGGCANTGCACATGCCGAAATTAGAAAGGCAAAGAAACATGAATTCCTCGAGACAGAAAATACACACTGTATGTGTCAGGCACGACATCTTGTTCGCCTAACAAAAAAAAGAGAGAGAGAGAGAGAGAGAGAAAAAGAAACCAAGGAAAGTGCTGTGGCTGTAAAAACCATTCATTCCCGCCCCTTGGTGGTCGACCAGACCCTCATCAATGTCGAGCTGGTAGATTATCTCAGCAGGGTGGAGCTTGGGATAAAAACTACAAAGTTTGTTTGAAAAACAGTGTAAGTTGGGCCTCTTTTCCATTATGGTTTTTCCTTTCCCCATGAAGTTTGAATGCGAATAATTCGTAAATTACTATTTGCAACCGTTTGAAAATATGCACACCCCCTATTAATGATATTAACTGCTGGTTTTGATACTAGTTTTGGTAGAAAAAAAACACTTGGTTAAAATATTCTACTTTTCACTCTAAAAATTTTTGTATTATGTGAATGCGAAGCTTCACACACCCCTATCATTTACTGGCATTAATAATGTAATTTTAAACCATTTTTGAGAGGTGGTAGGTTATGTATTTGTAGTAATTGGTTTTTGTTGCTTCGATTCTTGGACTTTTGATACTCGATTATACGATTCTTCAAGAATCGTGGAATCAAGTGACATTCCTAATAATGAGTTGAATGCCTGTAATGAACAGTGGGCATATCTTAAATACTGGATGACAAAACATATCTCAATCATTTAATACAAGTATTGTATTATAAAATATTAAAATGACTTAATAATGCTGCATTTTATTTTTTTTATTTTATTTTTTTTTACTCTATTTGGGAGGCAAATTTAACACAGTTTTTTAAGTTTGACATGTAAAAATCCAATTTTTTTTAAATTATATTTTACTCCGCTAAAATGTGTATTTGTCCATTAAATGTTTTTTAATTTCGCCAAATTAAACTGAAAGTCTGCTAAGTTGACAACTCTCACCATCTTGTGCGACAGTTGATATCACTGCATTACTCTTAAAAACAGTTACTGGCGTAATTTTATCTTAACAGAATTAGTCTGTGAAAACATACTGTGACCCTTTAATGCTTGTAATTACATGGTTATTTACCGTACTGACCTAAAAATTATTACGTTTCCTTTGAGGAACCAGAGTAATGTTCAAATCCGTCCGTCCATTATTAATGTTTGGTTCTGGTCCATACCACACCCATTATACATAAGTGTTTTATTTGTTTCACATTCTTGTGTGCTGACTTCAAACAAAGAAGTGCCTGCAATTATTATGTTTTACCTGTTTTTCGACGTAATTTAAAACAAAGAGTGATTGAATTATCAAAAATAAATTACGTGGTGGTTAACAATTGCAACATTTCACAACTAGTTGTGTACACTAGCATTTGAGGTTAGGGCGTGTCTGTTTACCTACTCTTAACATTACTGAATTTTGATAGTACCAGTTAAGATAGTTATTTCACAGATGAACAATTGTTCCAAGAATATTTTGGTTTTCGAACAGAATATCTAACTGATGGATGCAGGTAAATAAATGATTTAAGGGTCGTAACATGCAGGTTTTTTAAACATTGTTTATATAGGATATTTGTTGGAACCATCCAAAAAAATCGACTGATACGGGAAATCGACATAAACAGGAACTCAACAACGAGGTTCCACTGTATACAGTTTAACTTAACTGAAATTTAAATTCCAGCAGAGAATATTCCAAAATGTATAATTTGAATCTGAACTGAGCTAAGCATTGATGTAATAATCAAACTACCAAATGAAAGTAAAAAATGTTTAATACTCTGACATTTTTCATTTTTAATAACTGAATTCATTACATGCATCAAATGTACACATATTACCACTGAATAAACAAATACCATGTACAACTGTCTATTGTTCATGTGAAATATAAATCAAGTACACATATATATCTATAAAGAAGAATTTATCTACAGCATAAATACAAAATGTGAGAAAAATATGCTGAATTACTAGTGCCCCACTAAATTTTGTCCATTCTAACATACACTACTAAAAAATACAGTCACTGTTACTGAGGTTTTCATTTAAGGGAAAAAAAATGCATTTTTTTGCAGCCTTGCTATTTCTTTCCACTCGAACACTGATGGTATCAGCATCATTTGCAGCTATACCCTCAACACCAATTGTCAGGTTATACTACCACTGACCATTATAACACTTTGTTACAGTTACAATACTGGTTGTCTCAAAATTAACAGTATACTAGATCTCTGAATAAAATGAAAAACAGGGATTTATGTGGTGTAGGGTTCTAATGCAAATGTATGTGCACACTGATAAACACCAACTGCTTTATATGCAGGTAAGAACACAAGCTTCTGTACGCGTAGATAGATAAAAAAAAAAAAAACACGCTCAAACTTTGCAGCATGCACACGACATGCGAGTCATGACAGTGTTCTTCCACGGCACCACAAACAAGAGTGGAAAGGGTAGGCCCAGCTACCAGGTGCAAAGCACATCATCGCTACTCCCGTCGTCATGCGCTGAAGTCCATGCGTGCCACCAGTGCACGCACTGTGGTCAGCAGTGTCTCGCGCTCCCGCGCAGACGGGTCCGTCAGCACCGCGTGCAGCCGTGTCATGTACGAGTCTATGTTGTTCACTGTCGGCAGCTCATTGGAGCCTGCACAACCACACCAGGTAGATTCTACATCAAGTCTACGTATGTAATAAGTGGGGTAGCCCCATCGAGACAACATTTTTACCATCATTGGCTTGTAAATCACTAATTGGGATATTCTATTTACCTTCAGATTTCTCATAATCATGCACGATAACTACCAATACGACATGTTACAAAATTAAAAATAATAATTATCAAGGGTGAGCTGGTTACCTGTTATGTCCAAAACTGTGAAGGAAATATATTTTATTTATAAATATAAGTTAGAAATTGATGTAAATACCAATTTCACAGTTTGAAGCGATNCGTGAAGGAAATATATTTTATTTATAAATATAAGTTAGAAATTGATGTAAATACCAATTTCACAGTTTGAAGCGATCAGTGAGTTATCCATCTGGTCATTATGTTACACAGTAACAAACCACTGTCTGCCTTCCTATAACGAGCTATCAAAACTCATAATATGAAGAAGCTCATTAAACTTGCAAGATACAATCCTACTGGGGCCACGACTGATTTAGTCGCTAGGGTGATTGCCTCGAAACTGAGGTGAAGAAGGTTTCATTCCTGGCAGGGCAACTCCCGGATTTCCATGTGTGGGAATCAAACCAGACAATGCCACTGGTCAGCAGGTATTCTCTGGGTCTCCTGCTTTCCCCACCCTTACATTCCAGCACTGCCCGATACCAACCTCTTCACTCCACAATATAACTGTGCAGAAGTATTATGTTATCACAAAATCATGTGTACTATGTCTACTGTAACCACTCTTTCATTCTTGTCTTTAGTACAGGAAGTTATCCCGTAAGTGGATGATGTCATTCACTGTTGAGATCATTCTTGCATCTTAAATACTGCCAATAAATATAATTATCAAGTTATTGTTTACTGGCCTTAATATGTGGTCAACGCACCTGGAACAGGGATGGAGGCGAAGTTGGTGGCGAGCGTGGTCCTCATGCAGTCGAGGTGCTGCTGCAGGGCCTGGTTGTTGCTGCGCTGTTGTAGCGTCTCCACCTCCAGCTTCTCCACTGCTGCCTTCATCGTCTCTATGTGCTTCTGCAGGATGGCATTCTGCTGCTCGTAGTCGGTGTTCGACTTGCGCAACTGCCGCAGCTCCGCCTCCCGCCCTGCCGCACCACCAGCCAGCTATTACTCACTCTCCCATCCGCATCGCCTCTACCTCCCAAACCAACTGGGCTCGAGAGTACAGTAGAACCCCTATTTTACACTTTTCAAGGAACGGATGCTAAATCATATAAATTGAGGTAAAGTGTAAATGGAGTGAAACAAGTCGAACTTGAAGTACACCCATAACAGTTAATGTCAATGCAGATTATAGGCTATTCACTGTAAAGTGAGCACTTTAGAAAGCCTTCTCATTTGGAATAATAGTCAATAAATACAATGTACACACAGAGTTTATTACTTACATAGGAATATTCATTTAAAAAAAAGGTGATTCAAGGATAGAAAATGGCTGAAAGAAAAAAGTAATTTGGGCTTCAAAAGTGCTCACTTTACCATGAACAGCCTATAGGGAGTATTGATGCTAGTTTAATACTTTGAGCAGAAAAAGTAGATGTGTAGTAAATGTCACACATTGTTTACTGTTTAAACCAATTTTTGTTGTAATGTAAAGTTAATACAGTAGAACCCGCTTATAAGGTTCCCGTTTAAAAGGTTTTCCCGCCTATAATGCACGATTTTTCTAGTCCCGAATGTTTCTCCATAAGAACAATAACAAACATTCCCGGAAATAAGGTTTTCATTTTCCCGCGAATAATGCACATTGTGAAGGAAGCACACTGGGGAAAGGAAAACTTCAATGGAAAAGATGCTCAACTTACACTGGTTTTCAGACAAAGTTGTAGTTTTTATCCCAAGCTGCACCCTGCTGAGATAATCTACCAGCTTGACATTGACGAGGNTTATTTTATGATTTTGCAACCAGGAGATAAAATTTCTTAAAAGATTATGTATTTAAAAGAAATATTTGTTTTGTTCTTTATGTAAAGTTGTGTGTTTATTATGGTGCATAATTTTATATCTTTTGGTGTCCAGATTCTTGAACTTTTGTGTTNATTATGTAAAGTTGTGTGTTTATTATGGTGCATAATTTTATATCTTTTGGTGTCCAGATTCTTGAACTTTTGTGTTTCCCTCTTATAAGGTTTTCCTGCTTATAGTGTCACTTTCTTGTGGACCCCTGAAGAACCTTATAAGAGGGTTCCACTGTATAACAACTAAGGATAGGTTTTAAACTTCTGTCTGAAACCGTTAAAACTTTTAACCTTTGTTCACTTTCACATTAAACTATGTTGTACACAGATGACCATACTCAATATCTGCACGGATGAGTTTTCCAAACAGAATTGTAACGTCTGAACTTCAACATTGAAGAGCAAAATTGTAGGAGGGCTAAAGCACTCACAATGTTTTGCAATTAAACTTGATGCATCAACTGGCATAAGTAACCATGCTATTTGACTTTGCTTTGCGAGATATAATAAAGTTAAAGACTTCAGGGAAGAACTTTTCTACAACCTTGACTTCCCTGGACAGACTATACAGTAGTTCAGAGATATTTAGAGTTCCCAATTTGTATTTTCAAATGCAGAGCTTAGACTGGGGCAAATGCGTCTTGAGTGTGTATGGATGGTGTTGCGAGCAAGACTGGACATCACTCAGGTTAGTTGCAAAAATAAAGGATATTACTCGCCCAGAAATGGGTCCGAACACTGTAACTTCATTGGAAGCATCTAGATTCACAGAAGCTTTCTGCTGAAGTAAACACTGTAATGAATGTGGTGAAGGTTATAAATAAAATTTGTAGTCAAACTGTGAACTTGGCACTGTGTGAAAATATGGACTCTTTTTCAACACCAACATTCCTCCTCTCTCCATACTGAAGTGAAGTGGTTATCGACAGGAAGGGTTCTTTCATGCCTTGTTGAACTGAGGGAAAAAGTAAACAGTTTCTGCTAGACCATAATTCTGCCCTAACAGAGCCAAGGATGAAGAATGGATGCCTTAGCTTTCCTATATGGCTGACATATTCTAACCTTCCCAACAAACTTAATATTTCTCATCAAGGGTTTTGCACTAATATTTTTATGCTGAGAAATAAGACATGCTTAAAAAAAATTTGGATCTTCGGGATAGTTGTGTACGTATTTTACTCCGTCCAGTTACACCATGGTGACCCTACTGCGTAGATTCAATGCCCTGGATAATCTATGGAAGGGAAGTTAAAGATAAACAAAGACAGGTGTCGGTTTGCAGAGCAAGAGCAACAATTAGGGAGCCGTTATAACAACTTGGCTGNTCGGTTTGCAGAGCAAGAGCAACAATTAGGGAGCCGTTATAACAACTTGGCTGATCTGAAGGGACTGGGGGAAGATGGGGTGTACACTGTTGACGGCAATGTTAAAAGGGGGGGAATGTGTACTTTTCGGGAGTGCAGCGTATGCTTGAAGGTGTCGGGCGTTGTTCACTGTAGTTCACTAGGTGTTCCTCTCGCAGAGGAAGAGGGAGCAGGAAGCCTTTAGCACGACTGGTGGTAAAGTGTGCTGCTGAGACAGACTGCTGTTCTGCGGCGGTGCGAGGCCTTTACTACACCTGGCCAGAGGTGTGTCTCTGGTTCCTTCGATCAACGTGTGCCTGTGCAGCGGTGTAGCAGTAAGAGTCAACTATTGCTGCCATCTTGCTTTTTCAGCATTCATTGTGCTCTGATTGTGGTTCCGATCACGACATGCACTATTCCAAGTGGTGGTAGAGTGAAGTTTCACGAAGTCGTTAGTACTATCTCTGGCGTTGGCAACAGTATCTGCGTTATGTTTTGTACATTATGTAAAAAGCGGGAACAATAAAATTTAGGCAGGAAAGCAATGCATTAAATTTATAGGGGAATTAAGGNTGTACATTATGTAAAAAGCGGGAACAATAAAATTTAGGCAGGAAAGCAATGCATTAAATTTATAGGGGAATTAAGGAAACCTGGAAAAAACAGTGCAAAAAACTGGAAAAGTAAATACCAGGAACGTAAAAACGAGGTTCTACTGTACTTTAATGTTTCATCATAAAAAGTATTTCTTGTTTTTTATACATTAAAAAATATTGTTGTTTAGATAAACTATTTTTAAATTATCGTTTAAGTATATAAAATTGTATTATTTATAAAATAAAATTCACAATTTTAGTAATGCTTAATGTCTGATTCACCCAATNGTGTGTCTCTGGTTCCTTCGATCAACGTGTGCCTGTGCAGCGGTGTAGCAGTAAGAGTCAACTATTGCTGCCATCTTGCTTTTTCAGCATTCATTGTGCTCTGATTGTGGTTCCGATCACGACATGCACTATTCCAAGTGGTGGTAGAGTGAAGTTTCACGAAGTCGTTAGTACTATCTCTGGCGTTGGCAACAGTATCTGCGTTATGTTTTGTACATTATGTAAAAAGCGGGAACAATAAAATTTAGGCAGGAAAGCAATGCATTAAATTTATAGGGGAATTAAGGGAACCTGGAAAAAACAGTGCAAAAAACTGGAAAAGTAAATACCAGGAACGTAAAAACGAGGTTCTACTGTACTTTAATGTTTCATCATAAAAAGTATTTCTTGTTTTCTATACATTAAAAAATATTGTTGTTTAGATAAACTATTTTTAAATTATCGTTTTAAGTATATAAAATTGTATTATTTATAAAATAAAATTCACAATTTTAGTAATGCTTAATGTCTGATTCACCCAATCCTGGGGCAACGTGACAACTCACCTTTGTTATGATCCAAAAATTCTTCAGTGAATATTGGGATGTCAAAACCAGGCATATCACTTTCTTTCTCAGGTTCCTGTTTTGAACACACACAGTTCAAAATATCTTGTCATTCAGTCTCAAAACATTGCAGTGGTCCTTAGAACTGAATTTCATATTGCAGCAAATATTTACACTTTTATAAAAATAATAACTACTTATGAACTGTAGTACATCAACAGAAAACTGTAATCATAAAACAGAAACCAACATACGTAATAGACAACACACAACATTTAAAAAAAGTGTAAAACTACTTGGCAATAAAATGGAGAGTGAATGGTTGAGAGGAGAGAGGTGGGGGGTGGAAACCATAGATACTTTCCCAACAAGTAAACTCAATATTTCTATACACCATTTTACAAAAAAAAATACTATTATCAATCACGAACCTGAACCTTATCTATTATATTACAAAATACAAAAACATAAAATGAACCATAAGTCACACCTTAATGTATTTACCTACATGTACCGTAGGCACACAAATATATGTGGCTAATATAATGTCATGAATTCTGCGAGTACTGTCCCCACAGAGAATGTTAGGCGACACTGAATTTGTGTGTGTTTCTGTGTGGAAACTGGTTGAGCACTCCTTGCGAGAACAAGTTTTGGTTTCTCACCAGAAGACTGCAGTTGCACACTCCAGATGACCACAAATAAAAACCCTGTCACATATGAGCGTGTCACTAATAAATAACTAACCTCTTCATGCTGTGGTGCTGAATCTGTCACCATTTTCTCTTCCCGCTGCTTCTTTTGGTTTTGCTTCTGCATGAATATCTTGTATGCCTCTGTCTGCTTGTATGCATGAAGCTCTTTGAGGTAACGCTCGCGATCTTGTTCCGCAGCATCCAAGTATAGCTAAAAACAGAGACACATTTATTTAGTACAGCACAAACCTCATGATCCAGTTAGTGAAATTGTCACACAAAGTTGCCTAAGTCTGTCTTCCTTTCTAACACGATAGTGCTCGAGTCACACAAAACTTATAAGCATGAGGCCTCAAAACTTTTTTTTTTTAAGTTGTCATACCTACAGCAATGAAACACCACTTATTTTCACAAGGAAATGCATCTCCCATAAATTGTGAGTAAGTTCTATTAAAACTGAACTTTTATTTCCGACGTAGTGTTTCATCAGTTCAAACAAAATTTCGGACAGAAAATTCTAAAAAAAGTCTTTCATGCCACTAGCTGAAGAAGTAAAATTTGCAACTTCAGAATAATTTCTTTATTTTTCTACAAGAGAACCTGAAATTCTACACAATGATTTTGCACTTAATCATAAATCTGTTTCATTAGCATGTTATGTTTGTGAGAGAGGTGATTAGTTTTGAATGAATTAATGGAAAATTTAAGTCACAGTCTCAGATTAGTCCTTTTCTCTGAACAGCATCTAATTTAATGCACAATAATTATAACATTAAAATGTTAATAAAATAATTTAAACTCAATTTTTTATACGGACGTAATCATTTTTCCTCAGTAATAAAGCATGTATTTCAGTATTTGATTATTTATGTGTGTAGAGTTGAGACATGCATGACAATTAATTTTTCCAAGAGTATTTGTGTCAGTGATCATGTATAAAATTTCTATAATATTTCAGTTATGCAACTGAAGGGTTGTGCCATGTCTTTTGTATGTCTATTGAGTTAAACAGGTGTACCGGAATTCAAAAGGTAATTGTTTTACTTATCGTGTGCAATCATCACGACAAAAGAGGAGAGAAAGAAACCCATGGAATGATTGGGATAAGTAAAGGTGGTTGTACCAGGTAATTAGTAACAGATATAGGTCAATCAACAATAAGATGTCTTAAAACTAACAACGGCTTTATACTTGTGCGAATCGCCCATACCATCACATGTTATACGTCTACTCTGCCCCTGTCTAGCCTTATGGTGAAACAGTTGAGTGTACCATTTCCTAAAAGTTTTCTTCTTACTTTCCTGTCACTACTGTCTGTTCATTGAGTACAACTTCTCACAAGCACTTTTTTTTTGCTTCAAATCCCCTTTTTTATATAATGTTTTATTTAATTGTTCACATATTCTATGTAATTCTAATTTCACAAGTCTACTATGCCCAACTACCCACACAATAGCACAGCTATTCTACACAGACAAAACAACTTTACATCCACCTACAAAAGTGCATTGACTGTTTTGCTGCACTGCTGTTGTTTTATCATCCACATGCTGCATCTTCGTCCTCTTACAGGAAGTCATGGAGAAAAGTGAAGCTACAGCTTGTGCGCTTGATGCTGTTGTGTTATACACAACATTTAAAACCCAACACTACATAACATCTTCATAAAGGCAAAAATGCTAACCTGTTTCTGATCAGCTTGCAACTGGCTCCACTCCACAGCCAGTAACTTGGTGATTTCGGGAAACGGCAGATTTGGGTTCTCCGCTCGGACCTTCTCACGACGGTCATTCAGGAACCGTACATAACCTACAATCAAACACCACCAGCAGGCAACATTTTATAAAACGATAACGCCAATTGACTTGGGTCTGGACCCCAAAATTTCTCCCAATTTTTTAACATAGTCAACATGCCCATCACATTTACATTTCTGTGTTTAAAACTTAAAAGTGCACTTCAGTTTGTTTACGTGTTTGAAGAATAAAAAACATATTACATTTCCAGAAACTTTGTATTTGATTTGTAATACAAAGTCTGCTGTGTTGTCTTTATGTGTCGTCTTAGAGTTATAATCACACACATATCTGCTTACACTCGCCTCATTGTTGATTTGTTTTTGTTATGGTGCACATTTCAGTGTGTTTCTCTCTCTTGTTTCTTGTGTTGAATTAATTTTTATATCATTCTTTTTTTCTCATGGCTTATTGTGTGTGGTATGTTCTACGGTGCTCTTATTACCTTTTGTCCGTTTATTTCTACTAACCATAATTACACAAATTGTGTGTTACGATGTACATCAAAATTACTTCTCCAAGCAACAATTTGGATGACAGCTTGCACTACTTACTGTCATCGAAGGTTGACAGTACCAGGAGCAATATAAAGCAAAATGAGTTCAGGAAAGAGATTGAGGAATTGATAATATGAAGATGATTGACTAGGGAACTCTTAAAGAAGACAAGACTGATTACCAGATAGACTGGCCACAGGCTAGGAAGAATAGTGTGTGATTTTTGAGTTCCTGTAGTTTCCTAGGCTATGGAGAAATTCTACCCACAAGGTGAGGAAAAAATGTAAGCCTTAAATTTTTGCTGCGATGAAAAGATAAATTCCCAAGAGCTGACTGTAGAAAGAAGTACTGCTGCAAAATGTAACACTTGTTTGGGGTTGTAAAAGTTGAGTTGTCAGATGATCCACTGATATCAACCAGTCTGATAACCCACACACAAAGTCATGTGGGTGTCACCTAAGCTCACATTCTGGGTGGTGTATTTCGTTGCTTTATTAATCACAATTTTATATCATTTGTGATTATCTCCCTAAGCTCAGGGTGGTGATGGATGCAAGCTTGAGCAAACACATTTTGATGTGAATTAAACTTATCACTGCTCAATTAACCACAAAGATACCTGTAAGGGGTTGGCGTGGTGCCGTCTGGTCACGCTGGCTCTTCTTGCGCTTCTTCCCCTTGGGGAAATTGACACGTGCCTTGTTTCCATTGTCCCCAGAGTCTGGGGCCTTTTCGTCTGAGCTGCCTTCGACCTTTGCTGGGGGACCGCTGTTGGACTTTGCAACTAAGAACACATACCATTCCCTCAAACTACATACATAACACCCACCAGGCTTAGAGCCCATATAGGTTGTTCACTTGGAACAATACAGTATAGGTAGGGCACTCCAAAATTTCAAATACAAAATACCCTGCAATATTATTCTAAATTTTTGGTAGGCCTAATCAATTATAAAGAGCTCCACATAAAGAATGAGATGATGTCAACATAAAATACAGATACAGTATATTGAACATTGATCATATGGACATTATGTGTTTTGAAATAAACATTTGTAACGTCAGTTCATTTTTTTTGTAACTACAAATTCTTGTTTAAAAATTTACATCTGCACGCAATATGGGCCCTACCTCACACCATAACTACATCGGTAAAACTACCATCCACATTTCATCTGAGCACATATTTTGCTTGAAGCTTAAAAAACAAAGACACAGTCAATCTTAGACAGTTCTTTATAACCATTATCAACAACCAAATTGTTTTATTCAAATTTAATACATGCTCAACAGATACCAAACAAAGATAGAGAGGCTTATTACTACTAAACATACAGGGAAAAAAATAATTTCAGCACTAACACACATTTTATATTTTGCCATAAACCTTCAGCTATATATTTACAGCTAAGATTACATCTGATAAATAATTTGTACAACAGTGTTGAAAAAGTAACACTATAAGAGATTTTGAAATTACTAGTTTTAATAATTTCAGCATTGGGGTGACTTAGCTAAAACTTGAGATCACAATAAAATGAAACGCACAATACAAGAGAATTGCTTAAACACTAACAAAATCATTTTCAGAGAATAATATGAAGGTAAATAAAGGTCAGTGAACAGAATATGGTAATTAAGAGAATTAATAACAAAGAACCAAGTTCCATTGTTTGTAACTTACAAATTAATGGGGTCCAACATAAAGCAACAAATAGAAAATAAATTTTGCAATCTACAGCACTTAACCAGTACATATAAAGACATAAACCTTTCTATTGATTACTACAGATTAATATATAGTCACACACTCATGCATACACACAGTGTAGCTGATATGTGGTTCCTGAAATAGTAGCAAGTCAAACTATATGAAATAAGCAAATAAGTAATAATGCCTACTTTTTACCTCTCATTGTGATGTAAGCATCAGGATAATAAGACGTACTTCCACTCACATAAATTCTTGCTATACACTAAGTCAATAAACCACATGTGAAACTGTTCTATTTTGAGGGCACCAGGTTACCAGTATAATTTAAAAAAAATAATTAAAACTAACAAAATTGAAGTTCACAGTCCAATGTGTTAGCCAAAGCACTTCAAGTTCAAAGTAAACAAAGAGGTTTTTAACAAGTACAGCATAGAAGACTTTATGTACAATCTAAATAGTTTGCTACAGTGAGCAACCAAATAGTTACTTGATAATGACATAACTCAAGTGGTAATTACTCTGCTTTAAATTCAGCCACTTCCTACTCAGAAGCAAACTCTGAAATTTCTGACTGCATAAAACTGCAGTGGCATAGGAGAAATATCACAAAATTTACATTTCAACTGAATAAAAAATTGTTGCAAATGTTACAACTTGCTAGATTACCTAAATACAAAATCTATTGCTCATTACACTAACAAAATTGATAAAATGTTCTCAAATTATCCTGGTGCTGAACACAATGAAACACCCTAAATTATTTAAAGGCAGACCATTAAGCTGTTGTGAAGACACTTACATGACATATTTTGTGCTTAGGTTTACTGCAGTACAGTAACATATGTGAGAATGTATAATCATTTACCTTGTGTATACTGTATGTATGGATATTGTATTATTTATTCCCTATTTGATAAATGTTATGGATACTTTGTATAAGGGACTTGCATTACGCTACAATACGCTATGTGTGCGTACATGTGTGTATATACATATTTACCTGCATGCTGTAGGGGAACAGAAATAAATACTAAATATTGTGTAAGAAAAAGTATTTGTAACATTTAACAGTCTATAACGATTAACTAAAGATGAAGTAGACCAATCTCACTGGCTGTGCACAACCAATCTCTGTGTTCCTACACTGAACTGCTTTTCTGCTAATACGACTAGCAAAAACGGCATAGATTGGATTTGAGGTTAGAATACTGTTTAGCAAGCAAGTGCTTTAAGATGTTTTTATATTCCCTCTAACCAATTTGTAATGCAGTTTGATTAAATTCAAATTGTTAAAAGAATTTTATTAATATAATACTGCTTGTCATTTAAAAATTAAGATATAAACTAACACGTTGACCACGTGACTTTGACAGCTGTGTTCCTTTGGGGTAGGTCAATGTTGGGTACATGCACAGAAGACGAATAAGCGGTATTCTTTAGTCTATGTCTGTAAGTATGTTATGCAGTGACAAGGTACATAGACTGCTACTTATTGTAAGTACATATATTATTATTAGAGGTACAGTAGAACTCCGGAAATCCAAACCCCAAAAATTCTAAATTTCGAAAAATCCAATCATCATTTCAAAAAAAATTTTTTAAATTAAATTTTACTTTATAATTTAGCATAATAAAATCAAAATATATGAGGGCTGATTCAGAAGTCATGGCAACTATTGTTTATCTCCCAAAAATAATCCAACACAGGAAATGCACTATGTACAGGTGAAAGTGTACGACATGTACACTTTAAAGGAGACACCACATGGGGTTTGGATGCAGGAATTTCCAGCAAGGAAGATAGACAAACATGGCTGCTTGAAATCACCATTTAATTGATATATTCTCGTAGAAACTATACACACTCAAGTGAACGGGTACGTTTCATACGTGTACTAGCTGTTTAACATACTTCGAAGTAGTGTCCATGATTCTCCATGGTTCGTTGCCAGCGATGAGGCAGACAGGAAATACCATCGGCTGCATGATCTGTCAATGTGCGCCACCTCTCATCAAAATGCTGTGACGATGTCTGTCACATGACTTCTGAATCAGCCCTCATATTAAGTATGAATGTACATTATACATTTCAAAAACAGACTGAAATTATAGAGTAGGCCGAAAGCAATTGCAACGGCATGGCAACAGTGACTCACTTCTACTCAAAGTAACAGTACCCTCGTGCTTCTGCCTAAACTCCACACTACGGTAGTAAGTGCTGCACCATCAGGGCTTATTTATTTACAATGTGCTAAATAGGCAATCTCGAGTATTTACTGTGTATTTTACACATTTTTTTTCTTCGGATAATCAGAATTTTCGCGAATCCAGACAGGCCTCAGCCCCAATTAGTTTGGATTTCGGAGTTCTACTGCACGTTCATTCTGTGAATTCTCCTGACAGCAGGATAGACTTCTCAATCCTGTACATAGTCAGTCCATAGTTGTTTGTTTATTGCCTGCTGCCATTGTGTCAGACTTTTTCTTTTACTCAACTTTGTTGCACATGATAATGGTCACATTATTTCTTCCGGTTTATTACTGCCTAGAGAGTTGTATAAGTAATGTCAAAACCATTGGCAGCATTCTAATTCACCAGCCAAGGGCTCATACCTGGCTTTGTGCCCTTGAAAAGTGCATCCAGCACGTGATGTCACATTGTTGCTGTCCGAATTCACCGTAAGGGAACAGACGCACCCTAGAATGTCTCCTTCAGCCAAGAGCATTAGTCACTTGCCCTTCTCGAGCCTTAGATAGTTGTCTGATGTGCAATATTTCATTTATTAGTGTTTACAACTTTGCATGGCCGCAGAAAACACTTTCTTATGTCAAGAAGACAAATCAAACTCGCGTAGAGCAAAATTCAACACAATAAAATTTGAGGTGGAAAATAACACAGGTGATTAAATTTCTCATGAAGGAAAGGGCTCATTGACATAGGAACAGATCAATGGCACATTGCACGGAATTTAAATATAACAATTGTTGTCCAATCACAAAAGGAACACTAGAGTATATGTGCTTGAAATCCAGCTTGCCACCAAAAGAATTTGCGAAATTAACACACCTCTAAACATTATCTTAAAAACCATTAAGATGGAACTCTATATCCCTGGGCTTTTGCCCATAATGGTATCAAGGAACATTAATACAATTAGTAAATATGACACGTTCTATCCCACATCTGTTTATTAATATCAGAGTAACAGGGTAAAAGAGTAAATTTTCAAGGGGAGGCAGGGGCAAACAAACTTGTTTTTGTGCATGAAGATACACTTGCTTCAACTGATCAAATGAATGTTACCTCTGTTCTCCAACATTAACACTCCAGGCCAGTCCTATCGAAACATGGTGGGTGTTGAAGTTCCCCAGCAGGCCATCACACCATGCAAATGTGATACAAGGTAGGTAGGGCATAACAGTGAGGTCATTAGGTAGGAGCAAGTTGCTCAGAGGAGCAGGAACAGAGAAGGAACAGACCATGGCCTGTAGTAGGAACCCTTCCAACATCTGCATAGTGATTTTGGTAAACCATGGAAAACCAAAATCAACATGGCCGGACTTGGAATCGACCCCAGGTCTTCCCAAATGAGTGTTCAGTGTGTTAGCACTGGACCACCTTGCTCTGTAAACGTGGTACAGGCCGTGAGACGTGATCGGTAGTATTCAAGTTACCTGACTGAGGCTCCAACGGCACTGGCTGCTGCGGTTGTACTGGCACCTGGGTTTCGTCCTTCACTGCCCCGGCTGGAGACCCCGACACTGTCTGCTCCATGACCACGTTATCCCCTGGCCAACCAAAATGCCACACACCACAATAATGTATTTTATATTGAACACTTTGTTGTAATACACTGATTAACAAAGTAAAAAAAACTGAACATCACATGCACAAGAATACAACTAATACACAATATAGTGAACAATTAATCATGGTCTACATGTGATCCGGATTATATGAATCAGAATAAAAGGATGAGAATTAAGTACTGAATTTCATACTATCATGTGGCTGCCAACATAATATCCACCACGAAGAAGTGGTATGCACAGATTTAAATTGCAATGTTATTAGTAGCAGGGGTTATTGTAACAGTCAAACTACTGGTATATCTAAAGCTCCTAATCAAGTAGTGTCTTTAAATGGAAATTTCTGCTATCTAAGCAAAGCTTTTGATTGTTTAAATCACGATGTGCTTATAAGTAAACTTAAATTATCTAGCACTTATGCTACCATGTCCTCTAGACATGGCATGTATTTAAAAAACACAAAACCACTGCTTGTAAAAATCAAAAAAATAAAACATGTGTTTCCCAGGGCTCAATTCACGTGTTCCTTGTTTATATAAACAACTTTCTATTAAATCTCTCACCCTGGTGCTTAAACACTTCTAAAGAGGGAAATGGGGGGAGCAAGGAAATTGTACGAAAGAGGGCAAGAAAACCACCTGTGCAAAACAAGTTACATTCAGAATACGAAACAGTCTCCGACCTGGTAATCCCAATAAGGGAAGGGTACATGGAAAACATAACTGGATAATAGATCATTTAAAAGTAGCTACTTTGGATTTTTAAGGCATTCAGCAAATATAGACATTAAATTGAAAAAAAGATACTTGAAGATAAAAATGTAAACACAGCAGTAATAAATGGTTTAAAATAAATAAGGGGGGTTCGCAATACACTACAAATTATGCTATGCTTTACAGTTGAGTAGAGAGAAATGCGAGAGCAGAGAAAGGTATTGTAATCCATGTAGCTAACAAGTCAAGAGGGAAAATTAAAGAACACACATATATGATTGACAGAATACTTACACCGAAACTTTACATGTGATTCTGGGCAATTACAGACTGTTCACAGTTATATGAGCACTTCTCCGCCATATGTAATATTAACACTGCAGTGGACCTGATCACTTTATTTACGCATAAATCGAGTGAACAGTAAAATTATTAGAAACGTAAACAAGTAAATAAAATGCCAATTATTTTAACTTTTCCCACTTCACTACCAACTTTAATGATAGCATGCCAGTTACTGTACCAATTAAAATATATGCAATTAAAGGCAAAGATTTTTTTTAAAAGTTGCTTTCAAAAGTGCTTACAAATCAGCTGTAGTGGTAACAGGGCCACATGCACTAGAGAAAAGGATGAAAGATGAAACTGAATAAGTCTGATACACTGCAGAAAATATTGGACCAGTATAATGAGAATTATGGGGTATTACTTCCTGGAGATGTGAATGCAAGAATGGGTAGTGTCAATATTCTTAATAAGATTGGAAAACAGAGACAGTATTATAAAGTAAAAATGGAAAGATTCTAAAAGTACTTGCAACATTTAATGACTTGAAAAATGGCAAACCAATAAGATGAAAGAAATAATGAAGTTTACTAAAGCAAGAGAACGTAGATCGACTAACTGGAAATAAAAGAATTCCTGCACAAATAGTACATAAGTAATAAACAGAAGAGAAAAGTTTTCAAGTAGGTATATTTGTTTAAAAAAACAACACAGTAAAATGATGGTATAAAAAAAATAGCTAATGTCCTTCATAGAAGAAATTCATAAACATAAGCATGTGTAGATATTTCACATAGTGGGGGCTGCTTAATTTCATGTAGCATAATCTGAATTTATAATTTTTTATGTTGATATATACAGGACATATCTGAACTTCGTGCAGAAAATGAAGCCACAGCATTTGTGAGCCTAAATAACCAGAAAATGCTTGTAACAAAATGTTCAGAAAAGCAATCTTGTATTACTAAAGTGATGCTGAAATTAGGTTCAAGGGGACAAGACAATACTAATTTATTGTAGTGTTTCGTTGTGCAGAATGTACTATGTACACTACTTTTATTTTTGTACTGAATACCATACCTTTGTTTAGAAAATGAAACAAAGAAGCAGTTAATGTCACATTTTGTGTTTGCGAGAACAGTTATGCATTAAACTGAAATAAATGTGTATAAACTTACATCACATGCCAATCGTCAAAGCATTCAATGAATAATGTTTGCACTGCAATACCACAGATTATACACAACAAATCAGTCGCTCACATTAACCTACAAACTAATAACAGAGATTGTAGTAGTCAGATAAAGCGTGAACGTCTAAAGCACTCTCTCTGTAACACAAACAAAGCACTGCAGGATATAACTTTATTTGCAGTGAGCATACTTATGGATATAACTCGATCTGCGCAAAACAACATTACGTTTTGTTTCGTTACAGTAAGGATATAACTTATTTTGCACCAAATGTAACTGCACAAGTTGTATGTGGTTTTATACTGTACATAAAGATGGTAACCCAAATTTTTCACAAAAGTGGATATAACTTGATTTGCAATTTTGCTCTTCATGTATTATTTCCAACTCCCGGCATGTTGCACCTAACTTCAACGTCACTTTAGTAGTACAAGATTGTTTTTCAGGAAATTGTGTTACAACGGTTTTCTGGTTGTTTAGGCCCACAGATCTGCGGCTTCATTTTCTACACAAAGTTCAGATACATCCTGTATACATAACTGCCTACCTGGCCCACTATACATTTATATGCGTGTTGTTTGCGTGCCAGGTGCGGTAACACAATGGTTGTCACCATTATGCGTGAATTCCTTGCAAATGGTAGGGTTTAGCCTAATAACACAAGACAACCATTTTTTTTTTCATTTTAACGCCCTCTCTAATATTACGTCATTGGAAACTTGATTAGGCTTCGGCATCACACCACAGAACTTTATGCGACAACAGGGTTGCAACCCTTAATTTCTGTTTATGGTATAATTTAATAGCATCAGGTTTTGCTGCGGTTGCTGATATTCGTTCAACTACACATCAAATAGTTTCTGCAAAATTTACAATAAAAATGTGTTTCAGCTCCACCTTTAAGGGTGCGTACTACCCTTATGTTGTACACATGTTTTAGACGTAATATTTCATAATGAATACACAGGCGGAGTTTGTTTTTTTCAGACTCACCGTGAATACAAATCAGATACGCAAGTAATACACAGTGACAAAAAACCATTACAATATTACAAACAGTTCAGAAAATAGAAACATTAATACTTAAGGGGACTTCCTAGTAAAATATTGTCTGTAAAATCAGTGTTTGGACATGCCTATCTCAGAATATAAATTTTCTGGGAATACAACTCTTTCCAAGAAAGCTAAAAAACTATTATCTACAGTTACCACTTTTTCCTTTTATCTTATTAAATATACTTAGAGAGAAAAAAAATTGTGAAAATGGTTTAAAAATAGTTAATTGTAAGGCTAACCTGCAAAATTTCCTTGAAAGTAAAGTGAAAAGTAAAAAGTTGCATCTGCAGTTTAATCCATTGGCTTACATTGCATGCAATAATATCCACAAATCTAATTTGTGAGAAATTCAGCATCCTGGCGGTGCATATTACAGTCTTAAGGACCTGTCACAATGATTCCTTATGACCAGATGTGACCTTGAGGCAGTTAAAATCTCTTACTATGGAGTCTATCGAAAGTTATAAAAAAAAACTACAAGAGGTTAGAGCGCTATTAATTGATATGATGCTAGTCAGAATCATACCGTAACTCACAACCGACACGACACGTTACAGTATATTTATTCCCACCGTGGAAACACAGATCCATCACAACTTGTAACTTGCTTAGGTAGGAATTTGGCAATCTCTCTGTACTCCACAAACTTTCAAACCAGAAATTTCAGAAATACAGCTTGGCAGTTCTTATGCGCTAGCACGTTGTCAAGGAAAAGGGACTGAGAAAGATGTTGTTGCTTTGGTACATACGGTGTCGAGCGAGTCATGCACAATGAACTTGAAAAGATCTGAGGTAGATAATAGAGCTGATGAGCTGATGTGGATTTCGAAAATGTTTTAGGAATGCTAAGTGATACAACTCTCACGATTTTATAGAGAAAATCATTTAACAAATTCCCAAACAATTTTTTCAGAATTTAAAAATTTGTGTTAAAATTAACACCTTGTATTTTTAATTAATAACATTCCACAATTTGTAGGTTAAGATAACAGAACAAGGACCCTATCATATAGAATTATAGCTTTATTATGTTTTTCAGGTTATTTAAATTGTCAAAGAATTTTATATTTCATATTATTTCACTTTTAAATTTACTTACAAAATGTTGTAACATGCTATTACAGTGGTTAAGGAGATATACAAAACTCTGCACTTTTGTTTTAAAAGGTTGTTGATTAAAAAAAAAAATTTGAAACAAAATTGATGCCATAAAATATTGAATTTTATAAGAAAGTATAATTTACAAGTTTGGATTATATTTAATCTGCTATTGGGTCCATTGTATTATTAATGAAGATACGGATGACCTTACTGCAAATTGACTTCCGGCAATTATCTATCTATCCATCCCTGAGAAATTTATAATAAATTGTCATTGGTTGACTGTTTGTCTATATTTAAATGAAATTTTTAAAAAAATGTAACCTTGTAGCCAGCACATGTGCTAATGTATAGCAAGTATTTAAAAAAGTTTTCGTAGGTAAGAAGTTGAATGGTTTTCTTACTTTTATCTCTTTATTAACCCTCACTGTGAAATTAGTTTAGTAAAAGTCACCTCCATGAAGTGTGTGTCATTTTCATGAAGTGATTTGTCACCTCCATGGAAGCAACTGTCACCTCTATGCCAATGAAAAACAAAAACATCTCTTTATTCCTAAAATAGTATTACTTGATCTCATCACTGCTGCTTCATGTAATCAGTAACTTGTAAGGGATTAATAACGCGTATTCATCTTGTAACATTGCAATTTTTAGGGGTTATGTTGAACATTAATAAAATTTATTTAATTATATATGATTACAGAATACTTGCTTATGTTGTCACTTTCTTTAATATAATTTCCAAATTATGTTTTAGTAAACGAGTAAACAGTATAATCTTTGGTTATTTTAATAGTATATTGACATAGAGATTAGTGTAAGTATTTTTCATTTGTTTCTAATCAGTATTCAATATTAATATTTTGTTGTTATTTTTCATTTATTTTCTAGAGGGTAGTCAGCATTACATATTTATTAAACAAAAGTACTAAATAAAATTATCCTGGTTGTCTCTCGTCTCGCCATTGCTGATTGGCAGAGAGATGTGTCATGCAGACGACAGCCAATCGAGGACAGGAGACAACATAAGTAAGACAGAATTAAAATATAACTAAAACTTTTATGACAGAATAATTTTCACGATCTCAAACGATGGACGTGGATATGTAAAAAAAATTTGATGATATAACAATTAAGAATATATGTTAATTTTATTTAAATAATTGCAGCAAAGATTGATATATAATTTGTTGGATAAGAAGAATGAGTCTAATAAAAATATTTGGAAGCTGAGAATTTCTAAATATATGATTTTACTGAAAGGTTACAAACGGCATCCAACGTGTTTATTGCACATTTGTGATTTGTATGAAATGTAACAATCTTTCATACAGATAAAAATTATTTACGACAAATTTTTGTCTTGAAATGTCATTTAAATTTCAGAATGACCCTTACATGATTAAATTTATTTTATGAAGATTGCAAATATCTTATTTGTTTGCATACAAAACAGAAAAACTGGCACCTACATATGACAGTCCTGATGCACTTTTCCAGGGCATTAAGTCAGATAAGGGCCATCGGCTGATGAATTCAAAAACAGCTGATATGTTGCTGTTTGGTGAGTTAAATTTAGCCTACAGCTTGTATTTTATCGTCATTACAGGCATTCATGTTATGTAAAAGACATATTTCACCTTTTTTTAACTGCATTTTTATTGATATTTTACAGTATTAGTAAAGCAAAATTATAAAATAAAAAAAATGATAAGGACCTTAAAGATTGTAATAAATTATAAGAAAATACTAATATTCTGGAAGCGTAACTTCAGATGACATGAGAACTACTTTATTAACATCAAACGTATTCTCTGGACGTTCACGAATAATTAAACATGTACATTCACCATTTTAAAGACACAATCAACCCCTCAAATACTATTCTACACAAAAAACTCACTTCTGTGGGTGATATAAATATAATTCACTCATTGTTTACATTTCACATTGACACTTATACTGGTAAATATTACGATTCTACTGTAATGTTTACATCTGACAGTAGAATATTTCTTGTTTGTTTACCTTATAAAATCATGCTAGAAATTTTAACATAATTGTATTTTGCTGAACAAACTCTGATTTTCTGAAATTTTTATTAATTGAAAGTTTTTATGTCTTAGGTACAGTGATTAATGTTGTTTTATTTTGGTGTGTTCTCCTTGTCAAACTAGTGCCTTGAATAATAATGTTAATTTGTAGGTCTAGACGATTATTAATTTTAAACAGTTTATAGATAAGTTTCTTTTATTAGAAAATTATGTGTTCTTTGATCTTGTTAAAGAAGGAGGGCTGCCTTAAGCAAGTCCAGGGACTCTCTCTTCTTAAATGACCATGGTTAGATCTATAAATTTTGGATGATTTATGTATGTACTTCATATTGATAATTGGTTAATGAACCTTTCCACACACATATTTTTGAATAGCATTGTTCCTCCAAAGAGAAAAATAAGAAAACTGTATGAAAGAGTTTTCCAATTACGCATGCACACTCATTCATCCAAGACAAGAATAAAACACTAAACTAAATAATTACATATATATATATGCACGTGCACATACACGCACACAAAATCCAAAAAGAGAGGGGCAAGCCAACGAGGTGGCCTAACAGGTTCAGAAAATAAATGTCAGAAATGAGTAACGTGCCCGAGAGGGAATCATATTTTTTAAGAAATTCCTTATGCGAGGCTAGCGATGCAGGTTCACAAGACAACTTGGCGGAGGGGCAATTCTGCTACAGTTAGCGTGCGCAATACCCCCTCGTACACGCATAAAACTAAAATGGAATAAATTGAAAATACTTTTAAAACAGAAATTTCTGCTAGTAATGAAATTTCAGTAAACGCCATGGAAAATGTAGTTCAACCTAAAACTCTAAATATGGGATCATTTACACATACTGAAATCAGTAATCCTTTAACGGTGGCATCCATCATCAATGCTTGCAATCTTAAAGTGAACAAATAAACAAGCGGTTTGAAAACCAGGAAACTGCTACATTCAGTTTAAAATCTGAATTAGAAGCACAGATAAAACAGGACATAGAAACCAACACACGTAATTTGAAATCTGAGTTACGTGAGCAGATTGAACAAAACAATGAAACACAAACACGTAATTTGGAGCAGATGTTGGAAAACAACACGCGTAATTTACAGCAAGAATTACGGGATATGAAAGTTAAATTACGTTCTGACATGCAAGCCATAAACGCAAATTTGGGATCCACACCGAACACCGAGTTAAGTGAAAAAGTTCAAAGTAAACCACACACATTCAGTGAACTGGATGCAACAGGTACACAAGAACTTCAAATAGAGTACACTTCAAGTACACTTACCGTAGAAGAAGAACTTCAAAAGACACCAGATTCTTTCCTTGAAACACACAGCGATAGTAAAAACAAGATAGGGAGGGCTACTGAATTTTCTCTTAAGGAAAACTCAGTTGTACAGTACTTTCATTACTAATCAGAAATTAAACTAGGAGCAAGCCAGTTTTGCTAGTGGGTAAGTACCTTTGTACAATTGCACGGAGTTGTTGTCCAGCTCAGGCAATGATCACTGCACACTTTAATGCGTTAATACCCGTAGATACCGTCACTGAAAGCTGTTATCCCAGTCCACAGAATTTGGTGCAGCACAAAAACAAAGCACACTTTGTTCAGACCCACTCTCTGAAAGTGAGTACAGAGTATTTTCAAATGTGGGAAATAGTTAGTTGTATTCAGGCCTGTGTCAAAGTGTGATTTGCCTGTGTTACCGGATGACGTGACATCAATTTATCCATCACTTGACAGGGTCAATGTATTCCCTCATGACCCAGGTGAAAAATATTATCAGATGGAAAAACTGACCGAGTTGAAAATGCATGCCAGGAGAGAGTGCTTTCATTTGGTAAGAATGACTCACGAGATAGCGTTCGGACACTTTTCTGAAAGACATTCTGCCTAGACTTGATGTGCATCTAACATCTGAAGACCTGGATAATATACACCAGGAATGGAAAATTTGGTAAAGAAACGCCTGTTTACTGCTACTGAGAGCTGCAAGAAACACTTCAGAACAAGTAAAATGTGCAATTTTGAGCTAAATGACCTAGTTCTAAAAAGGACAAATCCCATCAGTTAATTTTGGGAAAACGTCAAAAAGAAACTATTTTTGGTTTTTGAAGGTCCATACCGTGTTACAGGTGTAAAACAAAATAATTGTTAACAAACTGTCAACTCTCGAAGGAACTTCAGTGAACAAATATAACATTACCCAATTTAAACCCTATCGAAAGCCCTGTATTAAAGTTTAAGTTACCCAGTTGAGGCAGAGTAAAGTCAAAGTGTGACAAGCCTATGGTACTTGTCGATAGCTTTTCCAGGAGATGTATCAAGCTTATCAAGAGTCTGCGAGATGCTTAATTGGCTGTAGTAATGTCCTATCATGTTTAATACTGTCTAGTGTTCTTATGTTATTATTGTTATTAAAGGGTCTTATGTCTGTGTGTTATGTTTTGTGGATACTTTGTCTTAGGTATTTTGTGTATTTGCAGTTGTCAAGATATGTTCTATTACTGTATATGCTAAGACATGGATCTACAAGCTGCACCACACTTCGACATAAACACCAACAGCTAGAGCCGAGTTAAAATGGAGCTATTTACCGATGACAGTATTTGGGAACTTCTGTGTAATGGAATATTAAAGCTTAGGGGCTGGAAATCGATAATGGGCACTGAAGACGTGTATTATATTACGCCTACGCGACAAGCTCACACGTGACAAGGATTGGCCTATCTAATGGAACGACGACGACGTATTAGATACACTCGCCAAATAAAAGCACTGTGACACCCTATCACACTGATCATGCACGCTAGTTGTTTGGTACTTACAGTTTGAAGGTTGTTGGAGGCGTACATTCCTTTAGTAACCTGGAAATTTTATTTGAAAAACAAAATAATTTATAAGTAAGTGTGGTTATGATGGCTTTAACAGTAAAGTAATAAAAAAAACTGCTCCGAGGAGTTTTGTGGGTCTTTAAGTTTAATTTGTAATAATAGTTTTTTAAGTCAGGCATTTTTCCAGATAGACTGAAGTTTGCCACAGTTATCCCATTATATAAGAAAGGGAATAAGACAAAAATTACGAATTACAAACTGATGTCACTGCTACCTACTTTTTTGAACATAATAGAAAAGGTTATATACAAACTACTATATAACAATATAAATAAATTAAAAATACTAACACCTGTGCAGTTTGGTTTTCTAACTAAATCAACTACGGTACTGATAAAAATATATTTCAATTAACCCACAGTATTTTACAAGATTTAAATAATCGCAAGCATATAGTAAGTACATTTTTTTGATTTAGCCAAAGCCTTTGATTGTGATAATCATAAAATTTTACTAACTAAACTCTTGTTTTATGGTATAAGAGGTAGNGCATATAGTAAGTACATTTTTTTGATTTAGCCAAAGCCTTTGATTGTGATAATCATAAAATTTTACTAACTAAACTCCAGTTTTATGGTATAAGAGGTAGTTTTTTTTAATTTATTAAAAACATATCTTTGTAACAAGCAACAATCCGTACTTATTAAACGTAATACTGCATCTGTGTACATTCTACGGTAGGTAAAATATTGCATGGAGTACCACACGGCTCAGTTCTAGGACCATTATGCTTTTTTGGTCTATATAAATGATTTACCTATATCCATTCAAGCACAGGCTAGTACTGTATTGTTTGCAGATGATACCAGTATTCCAGTAAATGACAAACATATATATCAACTTAGTCGCAAGGCTAATGAATCAGTGGCAGTCTTATTTGACTGGTTTTCTGTAAATAAATTAAGATAAAACTAAACTCATTAATTTTTCTCCCAGGAATAAATTGGGCAGGCCTATCTTTAATGCTACTTTGTGCTGCAGCACAAATAACAAAAAAAACAACAAGATTCAATTATGTATATTTTGATCAAAGTTTGCAAGAATATGGAGCACCATTTGATTCATGAATGAATTTATCTTTCCAAAAAGTTTTAAAAATCCACGTAGTATACAATAAGTTAAAATTCATAACACCAAAAATTGACAAAAATGAAAGTATAAAGTTAATTGCTCCAATAATATCAATATTACTCAAAATGTTCAATGAAGTAGATTACAATAACAAGCAATATTTTTAAAACATTCAAATTATAAATTATTGATTATAATGATTATTGATTTTAAAAGGAGCCATTCAACTAAAGAAGGGAAACCTTGGAAGCTCAGTAAAGACTCCTTCACTTAAAACACAATCTAAAAATTGCATAAAAAATTTTACATTAAAAGGTTACATCGGCAGAGGCAGGCAGTAGACCCAATCAAAGCTTCGAATAAACAATAAAAGATTATGTTTAAAATATTGAGTTAACTATGCCCAATGCTTAAGTCGTGGAAGCATGGCAAAAGCAATTAAACTTTAAACGAATATAAGGGGGCAGCAGACAAATACTATACACTACACGTTAAAATAACGAACACACAGCAAAGTTAGAATTTAGTTTAACCGTAACCACAATTTAGGCTGGCGACCGAAACCACAATTTACAAAAAGACTTAACTCACTGCATGCCCAAAACGACACAAAACTACGCCACACAATTATTAAAAACACCAAACCGACCCAAAGAAGAAAATGCTGCAACCATAACTCACCATTTCAAATAGCTCCAGATTTCGGCTGCTCACACGACGATACAAGTTAAAATGTGGCTTATAGCACACACATCCCAAAAACGACTAAATTGATAATTTAAGTCATATTGCAATTTGACACAGCTCTAGCAGGCATCGACTCGACGAAGTTCTCATGTAGAATAGACGTAGAATAAAGGCAGCACAAGACAAGTAACGACATATATTAACTTGCCCCCATACTACATAAAGATGACGCACAAGGAGGGGTAATCAAGGGAGGAAAATGAGGGGAAGAAACAGAAGGGGAGCCGAGTCGGCCAAGGAGAAGGCCACCAGCAGAGGACAAATTCTAAAGACGAATGACGTGGCAGAGCTAGCGGCGTTGCAACCCCCACCCCTAAACCTGTGCTCTGGGGACCAGTCTCTATTCATCTCAACCAAAAAATACAGCAAACACATACACAGAAGATAAAAGTACATAGACATGCAGTAGAGAATGAAGTACATTAGTTAAGACATTGGAGAAATTTCCTGGATAAACGTAGAAATTCAAATAAAAGAGTTTCATGACGAGTGACAAACATATGGAGTGATCAGCTCCATCTTCAGGTTACAATAACAATGCTGTTGACGAAGTCCCCGGGAACAGTGGGCAGCCAGGTGGAAAACCACTCAGCGCCATAAGAGCTGTCTCTTCTCGAGCATCAGGTATGAATGGCAACAGCAACTAGAGGGGTTGCGGGTGAAAAACCAAGAAGACCACTACCAGTCTCAGCAGATGTCTCGATCCTCTTCTCAGTTCAGGACGACGGCGGCGGTGGATGGTCTCAGCTCGACTCGGTGGGAAGACGGGAAGCATGCAAAATAACGGATAAGAATGAGGAAAACCTAAGCAACCAAACAAGATAGGAAAGGGTAAAGGAAACAAAGTGCGCAAACAGAACTTAACAAGGCAACTAAACTGCAGGTATAAATAAACATGATCAACTAACAATTACTTCCGTTGCAAATAAGGCTTCAACTGAGAAACGTGTGCTTTCCTGAATAACCAATTGGAGATGGGCGATACAAGGCTTACAGTATTAGGTGCTAAAAATTTATTTATCCTGAAGGGACCAACAAATTTTGGTATCAGCTTCCCTGTCAAATCCATTCTCATATCTGCCAGCACACAATTTTTACAAAGGATCAGGTCCTCTCTAAAATTGACCTGTAACCTGCCATGGTCCATCTTCGCAGTGACCTGCAGCTTTGCTGCCCTGAGCCTACAGTGGACCTCCTCGAGCAGGCGATCCCAATCAGCATCACCAAGGGGAGAGGAAAAGGGGGCATATTCCAAATGTTAAGCAAAGGATGACTGAAGGGACGACCAAGGAATGGGAGTGAGGGTGGAACTCCCGTGGAAACATGTAAAGCACTGTTGAATCCCACATTTATGAAATCCAAATCCCACAAGGTGTGATCCTGGTTATAGAAGATAGTAAAACAGGCCTTAAGATTCTTATTGAATCTTTCTACTCGGTTACCCTTCAGGTAATATGGACAGGAGGTAAAATGCTTGATAGCCCAGCGAAAACACTTTTTTTAAAATATATTAGAGGGGAAATACTTGGCGTTATCCGTAACTATTTCAACTGGGGCACTAAACACCTTCCACACCTAATCGGTGAGAGCCTTGACAATGGATGACACTTTCGTATTTCTAAACGGCAACAAAATTAAGATACACATATTACCATTCTTGAACCTAATTAAAGGACAAAAATATCTACGTGAACCGTTCTCCAAGCAGCCTGAGTAATCTGCGTAACAGCTTGCCCAACATTAGCACGGTGAGCCTGCTTACATTTTTGGCACATATCACACAAACTCACAAAATCTGATGCATCGCTCCTAAGCGTAGGCCAGGCAAAATTAACTGCAATTTTGTTGAAGGTTTTGCTGACACCTAAATGTCCTCCAAACACGGAGTCGTGGAAGTAGGACAACGCCACACTGGTCTCAGCGATACCGGCACAATTTTACGTGCACGGCCACTCTTATCAGTGAAATATAAAATGCTGTTATCCAATTCATACGGGAGTGCAACACCATTATTCAGGTCACTTAAAACCTGAGTACAGAAAACGTCATCCGCCTTCTTGACAAAAAAATTGGGAAAACCCTGAATACTATTGAGAGTAGCCTTCGAAAACACCATTTTGTCCATTTCAAAAAAAAAAAAAAGCAGGATTGTCCATTCTCGACAAGGCATCAGCCACCTGATTTTCGGAGCCTCGTACATGATGAACCTTAAAACGGAAATGAGAGAGACAAAGCAACCAACGACCCAGTTTTCCCAACTGTTGGGGATGGTTGAGGACCCAACTCAAAGCCTGATTGTCTGTGTACATGTCGTATTCATCATGCTCAATGTACGAGGCGAATTTCTCAAGTCCAAATATACATGCCAAAGTTTCCTTTTCATATATACCAAGCCTCCGCTCAGTCTCAGTCAAACTGCAACTAGCAAAAGTGACAGGCGCAAAACCCAACTATGTCTGCTGGCTTACAACTGCCCCTAATGCCAGAGACGAGGCAACCATTTGGACTTTAAATTGGCGCGAAAAGTCCGGAAGAAGAAGTACCGGCGGAGAAACTACCTTTTTTTTTAAGCAGAGAAAAGGCCAACTCCTGCTTCTGACCCCACTGAAATTCTACTCCCTTCTTTTTTAAATAATTAAAAGGTGCTGTCATTTTGGAAAAATTATCAATAAACCGGGAGTAATAATTACCTAATATACCTAGAAATTTCTGTACTCCCTTCAGAGTCTTGGGACAAAGGAAATTCAATATAGGGGCCACACAGTCAGGATTGTTCATCAAACGACCATCACAGAGCAAATAACAAAGAAATTTCACCTAATTGGATCCTAAGGTGACTTTATCTGGATTCAATGTCAGACCTACTTCCCTCATTTTAAGGAAAACGTGGCGCAGACAGGACAAATGAGACTCAAGGTCATCACTGTAAACAAAAATGTAATTGATGTAGTTAAAGAAAAATTTTAACTTAAATTCGGACAAGACATAATCCAGTACATGTGACAAGGCTTGGCTACTGAAATTGGAACCCATAGAAATACGGGTAAACTCATATTGGCCCCAAGGTGTACTGAAAGCGGTAAACTTCCTACAGGAGGGATCCAGTAAACATTGCTGAAAACTATTGTTCAAGTCTAAGATGGAAAACACATGGGCTTTACCCAAGTGCTGTAGGGCACAGTCAATAATTGGCAATGAAAAGCGATCCTTATGAATTTTCGTATTTACCAAGGAGTGATTAACCACCAATTAATTTTTATCACTGTCTTTTTTGCACACTAAGAATCCCAGTGAACAATAATCCGAGGTAGAAGGGACTATTACACCTGCTTCTAACAATTTATTAATAATTTCTCGGAATGCTTGGAGATTGGGAGGAGGGCATTTAAAATGGCAGTCCCACACCGGAACGTCATCTGTCAACGAGAACTTGTGGAGGAGAACATCACATTTTCCAATGTGTGACGAAATGACGTCATTAAATTCTTCACTCAGTTGGTTCAAGCGCACTTGAAAATCAGTGGCAGAACTAGTGCCATCCAACAAAGGAGAAAACGCCTCCATAACAGCATCAACCTGCAATCCAATCCTGATGTTCGGAGCAAGCCCAAAGGACAAATAAAACTCACCAAGGTTAATTGACGCCCTAGTCTCACCCAAAAATTTGAAGCATAAAATAACGTAATGTGACAAATGAGAAAATACCCAAAATGGAAACGTCCAAGAAAACCTACCAAACTTAAAGTGTAGGTTCACCACTAAGGTACTTTTAACGATATCGCAGTTAATGATGCACAAGCGTTTCTCTGAGATGCAAATGACATGCCCTTTGGAAATTATCTTAGAATCCAAGAGTTTTTTTTTAAAACGAATCACTCATGACACAATGGGTTATCCCCGGTGTCAACCAAGGCGGAATAATTTTGTTTCGCAGATGATCAACACCGTACATTTCCTGATAGTGTGCGGGACTTTATCTTTGGCGCGACTGGAACGCCCATTTCCAGTCTTTTGGCAGGAACTACAGGTGCCCAAGCTTGCTGCAACAAAAACACTTCCTCTCTGACATTAAACACCTGCTAAGTTGACAATTTTTAGCTGCATGACCTAGAGCAGCACAATCACTGCAACAGAACGGAAAACGGCGTTGCTCGAAAACCTATATACTGCAAATACTGCCGGGCGGCGCGGAGTTACAGCCACAGTCGGCTCGCCTGATAGGTGGAAAACAAACATGATATTCACTGGACGTCACAAGGCGACCTTGAACCTCTACGGCCAGCTGGTGTAGCTCACAAAAATTAGGTGTAGTGGAAACCAGCGTACATTGCGCACGTACGTGGGGGGCCAAATTATTGATGATGACACTAAATAATTCTGTTTCGCTCATGTGCAAACATAAGGCATCATGAAATGCACAAATGGAAACAACAAACTCACACATTGGCTCACCCAGCCTTTAAAATCTAAAAATAAAGTTACGTTCACAATGGGGCTTAACGTGCGGGGGTAATAAAACCTGAATCACCTGCCGTTTAAAGCCCACAAAAGTACCACCTTCTAATGATAAGTCTCCTCACGGAGTAACTGTAGTAAATATCCTTCACATTTAATTGCTATGGCCTTTAAAAGACTGTCCTCAGAACTCAAATACAGGCTACCTAATTTATTTACCGCAATAAAAAATAATTGCAAAATACAGACAGGTTCTCAGGAAGTCACAGGAGAAATACGTTGGAAGGAAAGCATGAATAACCTATCAACTTTAGGCGGGCCATTGGTGACACTCACCGGGATTGCCTGCTCAGAGGGTTGTGCCATTGGAAGGTGATTGCACCAGCACCACACTACCGCTCAGCGTAGCGGCCTCGTCCACGTCATACTCGGAAGTCACGCAAAAAGTTGATGAGTTCATCTTTCTTCAATGCATAGATGAAACGAACTTCAGCCATTGCATGCAACAAATACAAACGACAGAAATGAGTAACAATTTGGCAGAGTACGCGTAGAATTATTTGTGCAGCAGCAGCACCAATAACGAACAATACAGCAAGTTTCAATTATGTATATTTTGATCAAAGTTTTCAAGAATATGCAGCACCATTCGATTCATGAATGAATTTATCTTTACCAAAAGTTTTAAAGATCCACATAGTATACAATAAGTTAAAATTCATAACACCAAAAATTAACAAAAATTGAAAGTATACAGTGAATTGCTCCAACGATATTAATGTTACTCAAAACATTCAAAATATAAATTATTGATTATAATGATTATTGATTTTAAAAGGAGCCATTCAACTAAAGGAGGGCAACCTTGGAAGCCCAGTAAAGCCTCCTTTACTTAAAACACAATCTACAAGCTGCATCAAAAATTTTACATTAAAAGGTTACATCGGCAGAGGCAGTCAGTAGACCCAATCAAAGTTCAATTGAATAAAAAATAAAGTATGACGACGTTTAAAATATTGAGTTAACTATGCCCAATGCTTAAGTCGTGGAAGTATTGGCAAAAGTAATTAAATTTTAAATGAATATAAAGGGGCAGCAGACAAATACTATACACTACACGTTAAAATAACTGGAACACACAGCAAAGTTAGAATTTAATTTAACCGTAACCACAATTTAGGCTGGCGACCAAAACCACAATTTAGAAAAAGACTTAACTCACTGCATACCCAAAACGACACAAAACTACGCCACACAATCATTAAAAATACTAAACAGACCCAAAGAATAAAATGCTGCAACCACAACTCACCGTATCAAATAGCTCCACATTTTGGCCACTCACACGACGATACAAGTTAAAATGTGACCCATAGTACACACATCCCAAGGACGACTAAATTGACATTTTAAGTCATATTGCAAATTTGACACAGCTTTAGCAGGCATCGACTCAACGAAGTTCTCATGTAGGATAGGCGTAGAATAAGGGCAGCACAAGACAAGTAACGACATATATTAACTTGCCCCCATACGAAATAAAGATGACGCACAAGGAGGGGTAATCAAAGGAGGGAAATGAGGGGATGAAACAGGAGGGGAGCCAAGCCGTCCAAGGAGAAGACTACCCGCAGAGGACAAATTCCAAATACGAACGACACGGCGGCGCTAGCGTTGCAATTTCATGTAATAATAATAAAATAGAACAGGTTGAGACAATACAGTTATTGGGTTTGAAAATTGATAACTGCTTGGATTGGAAATATCACATTAAATATCTTGATTCTAAACTACAGTCTGCCTTATATACTTTACATTATATGGGTAATATTGTTAATTCACTTGTATTAGAGTCCTATTTTCACTCTCTGATAACATATGGAGTATTTTTTGGGGCAATATAGTTGAGGCTGAAAAAATCTTCAAACAAATCAGCCATCAGATTTTTTTCCCATTGTAAAAGCAGAGTTCCCTGTAAACAATTATTTATAAAACTCAAAATATTGCCATTATCTAGTGTGTATATTTTGTCAGTGTTATAGTTTGTTAAAGAAAATGTTGCATATTTTAAAAGTAATAAAGCAATACACTAGCATAATACTAAATCTAAGGATGATTTATATGTTCCTGTAAATATATTAAAATTGTATCAAAAAGGTTTTGATTATTCTATTAAAATTTATAATAAATTGCTAGTGGTATTAAAATTATTGTGCAGTAGTGACACTATAATTTTAAAAAGTAACTTGAAAAAGTATTTATTGTCAAATGTATTTTATCCTGTAAGGGAGTATTTGGAGTTTTAAGAATTGTAATATTATAACGTAAGTATTGTATAAGGCATTGTATGTAACTTTATTGTATTTGGCATGTTTTTCGACATCCTGGAGACTTTGTGCGCATATATCAGGATTCATGAAAACTATTTTTTGAATAAATGAATACCGGTTCTAGTGGTTCTGTGGACCCCCTCCACACTAGTCATAAAAATTACATAAAAATAATATGATTTTAAGAGAAAACTATAATAATATTTTTGGGATGTTCCGGTGACTCAAAAAATCCTGGAAAAAGGTAAATGTAAAGAATAGCGGCTTTTCAGAAGAAAAAGAAATCTCGAAAAGTAGTATATTTCGACTCTACTAATTACACAAAACACGAATTTACTAGCAGCATTAACATATTATGCTTACAAACCACAAAAACGATAGTGGGGAGGGCTATGAATATCAGGGAAATTATGGGGTAAAATCACTAAAAATACACCCACGAAAAATACAAAAACACCTCAATTTAACATTTGTCCACACAATTTCGTAATATGTGCCCACCTAAANTAGTATATTTCGACTCTACTAATTACACAAAACACGAATTTACTAGCAGCATTAACATATTATGCTTACAAACCACAGAAACGATAGTGGGGAGGGCTATGAATATCAGGGAAATTATGGGGTAAAATCACTAAAAATACACCCACGAAAAATACAAAAACACCTCAATTTAACATTTGTCCACACAATTTCGTAATATGTGCCCACCTAACTTAACCTAACCCCACGATGAGTGAATCACTATTTTACATTTTTAATCTAACCTAGCATTGTAGGGTTTTAATATANCTTAACCTAACCCCACGATGAGTGAATCACTATTTTACATTTTTAATCTAACCTAGCATTGTAGGGTTTTAATATAACCTACGATTTTATTCTAATTTTGGATTTTAGGGTTTTAAAGTAACAATAAAACATACCGGAAGTATATGAATTAACTCACCTTGGTAGGCGGCGGGTACAATTCCACTGTCCTTGGCCAATTTATCCACTGTCGTGAGTGACTTGCACCTTACCTTACTCGACAAAAACCATGATCTACTAAAACGTCCAAGTACCACCCGCCACATAAACAACTGTCACACACAGAAGCACTCGTTCTTGCACCATCCATTTTAAATGAAAAGCCTTCGCACTGTCGGATTCGGACATCACAACTCACGGACGCAACAACACTCGCCACGAACCACACAGTCTCGCATCTCAACTGCAACTAACATACTGTAACATCTACACATCCACAGCCAACAAGGTGATGGTGATTCACATTTGTTTACGTAACTACAGCATTACAGGACTAAACATCATGGTGTCCGACGTAAACAAAGCGTCTGACGTAAACAAAGCGGCCAAACTCCTAGTATATTATTCATTTCATTTTGGACGTTCTGCTTATTTTATCATTACGCCGTCCTAAACATTAAACAGGTAAGGTGTGAAAAAGCCATTTATATAACTTTTGTAGATATACTGTCTCCTTCAAAATAGCTGCTATTCTTTACATTTACCCAATATAGCAAATGACTTAAATGCAGATATTATGAGATATCCACATGATTGTATAAGTAATTTAAACACTATTGCAATGGCTAGCAACTCTTTATTCCTGACTCCGACGGATGAGGCAGAAATAAAATCCCTTATAAATGGTATCAAACCCAGTGTTTGTCCAGGGTATGATGGCATTACAGGTAGAGTAATAACGGACTGTACAGCACACCTAATTCCTTGCTACAAATACTATGATTAAAACAGGAGTATAGCCTGCCTATTAAAAAAATTATAAAAAATTTTCCCAGTACACAAGGGAGGTAGTCAAACAGTGCTAGGCAATTATCGCCCATCTCTGTCTTACCAGCAATTAACAAAATTTTTGAAAACGTAATCTACAACAGACTGCATAACCTTTTACCAAAAGAATAACTTTCTGTTTAAGGAGCAATATTGCTTTAGACCCTCACATAATGCAGGACAGGCCACTATCAACTTAGTCAATAAAATTCAACTTTCAATTAACATGGGAGGCTATGCTGTCAATACTATCTATAGACTTTAATTTGGTCGACCGTCAACTATTGCTTACCAAGCTTGAATTTAGTGGTGTAAGAGGAGTCCCCTTGAAGCTTATCAGGAGCTGCCTGGCTCATAGGAGACAATTGGTATCAGTGTGTGGTATTCAAAGTGATTAAGGGAGTACCACAGGGTAGTGTACTCGGGCCTCTTCTCTTCCTTATCTACGTAAATTGACATGTCTAACCTTAAACTAAATGGTGAGATGCAACTCTATGCAGATGATACTATAATTTTCCATGAACATAAGGGCCATATTGACAGAAGTCTTGAACTCCTGCAACTAGATTTGAACTTGAGTGACTTCTTCAGATTAAATAAACTTATCTTTAATGCCAAGAAAACATCCTTTGTTATCTTTAAATCAGTCAGATGTTCAGTTACACCTCCCTACCTACCAACCAACCAAAAGTTCAGCAAACACCAATATTCAAATCACATGGCCTAAATTACCTAGACTTAATTATTGATAGACACCTTACTTGGCAGGAGTATTGTAAGTTTGTGCTAAAAAAAAATTCTACCTGGTTAGGTGCTATAAGAAAATTACATGAAGGCGGAGTTCCTAATAGGATTATGTTACATAATATTCTATAATTCATTGCCACCTCCAATACCTGAGCCTTGTTTGGGGTATATCTAGACAGTGTGTTCACTCAGACCACTACAGATAGCACAAAATAAAGTACCGAGAACTCTATTTGGACTGTCCCGGTACCACCACATGCAGGTTATCTATATTAAAAGTGACATTTTGCCTATTCGAGGTCTCTATTCACTGAATATAATACTCAGATAATAAACTCAAATCAGGACAGCTGTATATATACTCTACCAGAAAATCTGGTACTCTATACTTAAATCATATCAATACTAATTATGGTCTATCTGCTCTCACTTTTTCTGGATATACGTTATATAACTCTTATCCCCACATTACTTAAGTCACAAAAATTAAGCAATATTAAAAAAAAAATTATAGACTAGATCATTAATGACTGGCATAATATGTTATCGTACTGACTCAATTCCCTTCTGTTTTTTATTAAATTAACTCATCTTCAATGTTGTAAAAAAGCTATGATGTTACTATCATTTAAGCAGATTATCCTAAGTGTATCATTATGTTAATCTCTAAGTGTTTAAGTAACTTGAAATCTCCTACTGACCTAACTAGGTAAATTTTGTCTTCTATTGCTTGTATTTTACTAATATGCTCTCTTACTAGTGTAAATAAAATTTAAGACTTCTCTAAATGGTAAACTGAATGTCACTTGTGACGTAAACAGCAAACTGACCGGCATCATTAACAATGTTCATTCATAACTAATGATACTCACCAAGTTATCCAAATATTATTTTATCAAAGAACCACAGCTTAACAGTTGGAATCAACAACACTAAAATAAAATCTCCTTATTTGCTTTAAACTTTGAAAACAATGCCGATTTTTTTTTTAATAAACAGATTCCATAGATGAAAAGAAAAATTCTCTACATCGCCTTTGGTTTTGATAAAACAGCCACGTTCAATAGTTTCTAAAACTTTGTCGCAAATTTGAACTAATAGGTCGATTGAGTAGGTACCAAAATACCAGTTCACCCTACAAAAATATTTTTTATATGGTAACTCTCTGAAATGCTATGCCAAATTACTGTTTAAAGTAGACTTTTCGATTCATTAATTTTGTTCTCAACAGCCGAAATTATTGCAACCCGAACACTTTATGAAATTTAATTAATAAATTTAAGAAAATAGTAATTCCAATTGTTTGTTGTACTAAAATAAGTTATATTTTTTAATTTAATTTATAAAGTAATCTAATTTAAAATGGGTAAAAGGAAACGCTACCTAATTTTAAGAGAGATGGATATCCAAAGTATTTTTTTCGTCCAGTTGCACAACATTGCGAATGCGTACATAAACAAAGGTGAAGGCATAAGTGCGACATGTAAATAGCATGGTTAGTATGATTTCATTTCGGTAGTGACGTTTCACTAGTTCGCAAGAATCAACGTAGTTCTGTATTGTATAGTGTATGCGTTGGGTATTGTAAATAACTTTACCGTATAAATCGCGTGCCTGTAAATTTCTGCGATAAAATTGTGTCGTCACGTGTACAAGCTGCAATTTGAGTAAGTGTTCATAACCTACAATTTATTCACTGAAGAGTGCTTCTGGTGACTTTACGTAGGAAGATATTATATTTTATGCAAAAATGCGGTATTTCAATTCGGAGAAGTTTTATGAACTGCAGAAAAATGCAAGTCAAATTCGGAACATCTGTATTCTAGCTCATGTGGACCATGGAAAGACTACTTTGGCAGACTCTTTAGTAGCCACGAATGGTGTAATATCTCCAAGAATGGCTGGAAAACTGCGCTATATGGATAGTAGGAAAGATGAACAGGAACGTGGGATTACTATGAAGAGTAGTTCAATTGCATTGATGCACAGTCGAGAAGAGAATGATTATTTAATCAATATGATAGACTCGCCAGGACATGTCGACTTTTCTTCTGAGGTGTCAACAGCTGTGAGACTGTGTGATGGTGCCATTGTTGTTGTAGATGTAGTAGAAGGTGTCTGCCCACAAACCAAAGTTGCATTAAGACAAGCATGGCTGGAAAATATATGCCCAGTTTTGGTGCTGAACAAAATTGACCGCTTGATACTTGAAATGAAACTGTCCCCTCTTGATGCATACATCCACCTTGCTCAGGTCCTGGAGCAAATTAATGCTACCATGGGTGAACTGTTCATGACTGAAGTACTGGGACGGACAGAACCTACTGTGAAAACATCGGATGCAGAAAAAAATGGTGAAAATAATGTTTATGACTGGAGTACAGGCCTAGAAGATGAAGATGATTCTAACCTTTACTTTGCACCGGAGCGTGGCAACGTAGTATTTGCAAGTGCAATAGATGGTTGGGGTTTTCGAATAGAAGATTTTGCAAAGTTGTTTGCAGTCAAATTAGGCGTAAGTGAATCTACTCTGAAAAAGACGTTATGGGGTGACTTTTATTTACAAGGAAAGACTAAAAGAATTATGAAAGGTGCATCTGTAAAAGCTAAAAAACCATTATTTGTTCAGTTTGTTTTAGAAAATCTGTGGGCTGTTTATGAAGCTATCGTTGTGAGGAAAGACAAGGATAAATTAGATAAAATTGTGTCAAGTTTAAATATAAAACTGTCTGCACGAGACCTGAGGCACACAGATGGAAAGGTTCAGCTGCAGGCTGTTTGTTCTCAATGGTTGCCTCTCGCTAAAAATGTGTTGGACATGGTCTGTTCACAGCTTCCACCGCCAAATCAAGTGACAAAGGAAAGAGCAGAAAAACTCATGTGCTCTGGTAGTTTGAGGTTTGATAGTCTGCCCACCGAGTCACAGGATCTGAGGTCGGCATTTGTAGAATGTTGCAACTCGGAAGCTGCACCTCTCATTGTGTTCATTTCCAAGATGATTCCTGTGGAACGCAGGAATTTGCCAGAAAACAGACCACAACCATTGACTGCAGCAGTGCTAAAAGAGCGAAGGGAGGAAGCAAGACGAAGGCATGCAGAGAAACTAGAACAAGGAAAAGTTCTCATCGCACCAGACAGACCAACACCAGTTATAAATGGATTTGCTTTAGAAGAAACAGACTGTGACAAAGACTTGCCAGAAAAGACTATAACAGATGAAAACTACAGTATTTTTGTTGCATTTGCACGTGTGTTCAGTGGTACAATTAGGAAAGGTCAGGAAGTGTATGTGTTGGGCCCAAAGCATAATTCTCATGTAGCTCTGGAACGAATGAAATCTGGTTTTGAGATAGACACGAAAGCAACACTGAAAGATTTAAGTGCAGGTCATTACATCACAAGAACCAAAATTTCTCATTTGTACTTGTTGATGGGAAGAGAAATGGAACTTCTGGAGGAGGTTCCCGCAGGTAACATTGTAGGTATTGGTGGACTTGAAGATCATGTTCTGAAGACTGCAACCATATCATCCACTGTTGCCTGCCCACCGTTTACTGAGCTCATGTTGATGGCAGTGCCAATATTGCGTGTATCTGTGGAACCAGTACATCCTGCAGATATGTCTGCCTTGAAGACAGGCCTTCGGCTGTTGAACCAGGCAGATGCATGTGTGCAAGTGGTCATCCAGGAAACAGGTGAGCTGGTGCTCATCACGGCTGGTGAGGTCCACTTGCAGCGGTGTCTAGATGACTTGCGTGAGAGGTATGCCAAGGTTGACATAAATGTATCGGAGCCCATTGTGCCATTCAGGGAGACCATAGTGGCTCCTCCAACTGTTGATATGGTCAATGAAGCCATTCATGATCAAACATCATCCAAGAAGTTTGACAGTAACATTGAAAATGATGATAGTGTGTCAGAAAATGGAGTGGTCACAGCATGGACTTCTAACAGGCAGGTAGTCATCAGGATTCGTGCTGCTCCTTTACCAACGACTGTGACTACAATTTTAGAGAAAAACAGTTCTCTACTCAAAGTTATAGACAAGTATTGTAGAACAAAGTCGATCCAAACGCAGCACTCGGGTGAATTCGGAAAGTCTAGTTGTGATTCAGAATTGTCTAAAGAAAGTATGAACTTGACCGACAGAACATTACGAGCTATTGATGAAATGAAGGCTGAGTTGACAGCTGCCTTCAAAGAAGCAGGTGAAGAATGGGAAGGTGCACTCGACCAAATGTGGAGCGTGGGTCCAAGGCGCTGTGGACCAAATATTCTGCTGAACCGAGTTGCAGGATACAAGCGGCCGCCCACGTGGGAGCCGGTGCAGGCATTGGAGAGTGCATTGTTCCAGTACGACAGTAACTTCGTGAATGGCTTTCAGCTTGCGACACTGGCAGGTCCGCTGTGCGAGGAGCCAATGATGGGAGTGTGCTTTGTGGTTGAGGGGTGGACTGTACTCGAGCAGGGTGTGGACGAGGCACAGGAGCCATACGGACCACTGTCAGGACAGATCATGTCTGCAGTGAAAGAGGCATGTCGGCGGGCGTTTCAGGCACAACCACAACGCCTCATGATGGCCATGTACAATTGCCACGTGCAGGTTAATGCAGAGGTGCTGGGGCGCATGTATGCCGTGCTGGGGCGACGTCACAGTCGCGTACTGCATGGGGACGTACTGGAGGGGTCTGCCACCTTCAATGTGACTGCAGTGCTGCCTGTTGTGGAGAGCTTCTCCGTTGCCCCCGAGATGTTGAAGCAGACTTCGGGGCTGGCCAGCCCACAGCTGGTGTTCAGTCACTGGGAAGTGCTGGATGTGGACCCCTTCTGGGCCCCCACCACCGAGGAGGAGTATCTGCACTTCGGCGAAAAGGCAGACAGCAGTAATCGTGCGCACAAGTACATGGAGGCTGTGCGTCGCAGAAAGGGCCTCAGCGTTGAGGCCAAGATTGTTGAGTTTGCAGAGAAGCAGAGGACACTTTCCAAGAAGAAGTAGACTGCATCTCGAGTCGTATGTGGTTATAGACTGAGTGTGTTTAGTTGCTATTTTCATTTGTGTTGGAATTACTGTGAATATTAGTTAAAACAAAAATTAAGCAAAATTGTATTTTATAATATAGGCCCTACTAAGTTTCTGCGTAGTACGATGAAATAAATTTTATATTTGAAATTTATCAGTACATAGTTAGCTGGTATTTTGTGATAAATGGAAAGGATGTTTCGACTTGGGTAATTTATACAACTATGGTATTTGTTAAGGTTTTGCTGTTCCTTATATTTGTATATCTCTTTCTGCAGTTGCAGTGTGCTGTGTTTTTTTTATTTGTGTATAAGTTATTTGTATTATTAGGCCTAGGTAGTTTCCTTTATATCAACATTTTAAATTTCATTGAAAGTATGACAGTTTTTTTACGTGTGCTCATAAACATTAAAGGAGACCATAAGATGATATTAAATTATGATATTTCTGGATGTAAAACTAGCACACCAAACATTTTAATTTTTTGCACATCCAGCACACAAAAACTCACAGTACTTATAGGTTTTTTTTTCTCCCCCTACAGCAGAGATAATGCTTGAGTTTAAGCAGTACACTTTAGTTCAGTGCTCCTTACCGTAGAAAGACCTCCTGAAATACACACATTTAAGTGTGGCCAACTGAATTATGCAGTAAAATAAGCAAGTATCGATTTTGTAGTAATTTGTAAGTGCTTTACACTTAGCATTCCACAGTCATTGAACATTATGATATGTGACAACTACCTGTTTTAGTTGGCAGTCTTTAAGCATTGTGGTTAAATTCAGTATTTCAAAGGAAAAAAAGGTCTTGTTTGCTTGAATTTCTTAATCGTGGCACCAATTTTATAGTCGTTCATTGTAATAGTCTGCGAAACTTTCCAGTTTTCCAACATTACGATGCTGTCTTTTTTTGTGCTACAATTTAACTAGCAGCTTCTATAGAATAATTAAGAGGTGTGTTGAGATGTGCTGTGAAATAAGATTCAAGGTTTGGAGCTGTGGATGTTTTTATTAATTAATTATATAAAAGAATAATCATACAAACTAGCAAATCGAACATTCTGATAGGATATGTACACAATTGCACAGGACTTTCGTAGTTCCCTCTTTGCTGTACTTCCCACAATTTTTATGTTGTGACAAAAATGTTTCAACAAACGTGAAAATGATTCAGAAAGTAAAATTTCTTCTTATGAGCTTCAGTTAATCAGTATGNACAAAAATGTTTCAACAAACGTGAAAATGATTCAGAAAGTAAAATTTCTTCTTATGAGCTTCAGTTAATCAGTATGTAACATTGAATTTTCGGAGCTACAAGGAATTCATTTTGTTATGCAAATGCTGCTGAACTAAATATATTGTTTACAAGTTCCTGTTCAACTTAATTAATTTTGTCCAAGGTCACTATGTGCGTTTCTTCATTAAGTAACTTTTTCCAATTTATCATTTTCAGAGCTGATGTTTTCTTTTTGACTATATGTTAAAATNCGTTTCTTCATTAAGTAACTTTTTCCAATTTATCATTTTCAGAGCTGATGTTTTCTTTTTGACTATATGTTAAAATTATGGATTTCTGCCTTTGGATTCAGAGATTAGATTATAAAATGTGGTAACTAGGGTAAAATTTAATTTTATGTACTTATACATTGTGAATAAGGAAGAAATAGTAAAACTAAAAGACCATCAGTTGTAATCTTGTTTAACTTTCAGGTCACCTGTTTACCTATTGTAAGCAATTGGTCGTACTTTCTGAACATAACTCATTTGAACATTGTAAAGTGAATGTCTTATTTCCATATTTTGAAAAACAATATTTCTAGTCATGTGTTAAGAATTCCTTCAGCATTCAAATTATAAAGAGGAAAAAATGTTGAGAAGCAGACAAAGAGTTTTATACTGTGTGTTTGTTTCAGAAAGATGTTTTTATTAAAATTGTTTCAAGTTATAATCTTTAAACTTAAGTTTATAAAATATGTAACAAAAATGCATTTTGTATTTCTAGGTTAAAGAAGTTTTTAAAATTTGCTCTAGTCTATACACTTACTTATTTACGCATAAAAATTTGTTTAAGGTATAGTTTCGAAACTGTTAGTTTAAGCAATGCAATTCAATGCATGTGCATTTGATGTCTGGTATTGGCATTAAATGCAGCTGTATAGTTGTAAATATCTGTGTTTATATGTATTTAGTGGTGAGGATAATTGCGTAGCATACTTTGTATTGCTGCGCGAGGTACTGGCTGCTCGAAATGCTAGGATTGGAACGTGGGCCACAGTTTATGTGATTAATAGCTGTGCTTATAAATCAACTTTCTGATTATTCGAACAACCAAACAATCCAGTAATTGTAGCACAGTGTGTAGTAGTAGGTCATTCAAAAATTAAGTAATATAACTGTCATTTGATATTATTGTATCACACAAATTTCAACACTTAGAATTAGCCAATGTTTTAAAAAACTTTTTTTTTTTTTAATTTAATTTAATTTAATTTAAACTGTGGGCACAGCAAGAAATTGTTACGGCTGTACATATTTTGTAAGATGTAAATTGTAAAAATTTTTACGTAAAGTTGGAGATATTTTGTTAATAAAATCTGTATTTATTGTTACTGCTATGTTGTACTACAGATTTTTTCNTTACGTAAAGTTGGAGATATTTTGTTAATAAAATCTGTATTTATTGTTACTGCTATGTTGTACTACAGATTTTTTCCTACTCTCATGTTACAAGGAAACCTCCACAGTTGCAGATTCTTTGCAGTATTTTTTTTCCACTCAAGGGGAATGAAGTGCAGAACATATGTGCAGTTAGCATGTAACTCCCATACAACTAAAGAGGTTCTGCTATGATTTTGGGTCATGTTCTCAAAACAGTACAGTTATTTAAAAACCAATATNTCCATACAACTAAAGAGGTTCTGCTATGATTTTGGGTCATGTTCTCAAAACAGTACAGTTATTTAAAAACCAATATAAAAGTTACATTCTTTCATAATATCAGTGCTTGTGTCTAAAAATTACATCCCCCACTCTTCCATCATGTGGGCCCACGTAAGTTTTGCCACTATGAATGTTGGCCAGTATGGCCAACATGAGTCTGGATTCTGTCTGAGAGAGAGAGACACAGACAGACAGAGTGTGGGGCTGAATTTGTCCAACAAACTTTGTGAGGTGATTCTGTATGCAAAATCAAGTGGTAAATATACAGGACACTTTGTACCTAAACTAAATATTAAGGGCGAAATAAGTCCCAGTAAATTGAGATTTTGGAATGTATTTGTATGAAATATTTGATACAAGGTGAAATGAAAGAACACTTTGCAGAACATGGTTTTGTGTTATCTGGATCTCCACCCTACGAGCAAAATCACATTAATAACACTCCCCGTTATGAAAATAACAGGGGTGGCCACTCTCTTATTGCCGGAACTTTGTTACCGTCGGGAATTATGAAAGTTTGATGCCGGTTTATTAAGCAGCATGACCTACGAAACAAAAATGGTCGCTTGTTGCAACTGCTTAGGACGCACAGTTTTCATTTAAAATGCACACTAAAATTCCGCTAGATTCTGCTGCAGCATTACAGTGCCTCGTGCATAGGCAATATGTCATGCATGCGTTTATGGTAAGCTGCTGTTCTCACTGCACAGACAATGGTGGAGGACATATATTACTTACTGTAAAAAACCAATTACCATGCATTTAAAAGCATGCAATACTGCATCTGACAATGTGTTCCTGGCAACACATGCCTGTGTGCGATTCCCTCCATGAAGTATTGGTATTGCCTAAATGCCTGGAACCATATTGCTGTGTACTGTAAAGACTATTGTTTATGCACCTGGACGTGTATCGCTGCAGCCAAAGCTTTGTGTATGAAGGCAGTTTGCAACTAGAGGCCCTGTGTGTTACCTAGGTCATACAGTTAAATAAACAAGCATCAAACGTTTAAGAGTCCCTGATGGTTCATACAAACATCTCCCATCATTAATAAATCGGGGACCGAGCGAAGTGCGGCAACAGTAACATGTTGGACTCACATTTGGGAGGATGCGGATTCGAATCCTGGTCAGGCCATCCAGAATTTCGGTTTACCATAGTTTCCCCGAAGTCACTCCAGGCAAACGCTGGGATGGTTCCTTAATAAAGGCCATGGNTCCCCGAAGTCACTCCAGGCAAACGCTGGGATGGTTCCTTAATAAAGGCCATGGCCAAATCCTTCCTAAGTTCCTTTCAAGTGCGTACTTGCATGTTCCTGTGTCTAATGACCTAGCTTTCGACGAGACTTAAACGCTCAAACTGAAAACGTGAAGGTAGCCATACTGCATTATTAGCTCNGGCCAAATCCTTCCTAAGTTCCTTTCAAGTGCGTACTTGCATGTTCCTGTGTCTAATGACCTAGCTTTCGACGAGACATTAAACGCTCAAACTGAAAACGTGAAGGTAGCCATACTGCATTATTAGCTCGGAAATAAGTGTTACTTTTGACAAACAAAATTTTGACGGTTGAAAGTAACGTTCCCATAATGCAACACTGTCAGGCCATTCACTTACAAGCAAACATCTAACTAACTAGGTGTCAGATACAGCATGCATTATAAAACGTGTGTACTGGCTGTGCAAGCAGTCTACATGTCTGGCACTAATACCACACTAGGCAAGCACTATACTGATAGACTTGTTCAATTCCATGCCTGGCACTAAAGGCGCTATAGCGAATGCGACCCGTTAAACCAAAAGACGAATTGTATAAAATATCTGAGCACTCCATAATGTATCACTTATAGTTCTGCTGGTCATGGTGCATGTTGTGTCTACAAAATGGAATGCTTTACGTGGCCGGAACCGACAGATATGCTACTCGTCTACGGTGTGGCAGAGGGAAATGGACGAAAAGTGCAAAGAATGTACAGGGATAGATTTTCGCAGACACAGCAGCGCCACACCACATCACATTCATGTCTCTGGAGCGACGTTTGAGAGTAAGTGGATGTTTAGAGGTGACACGACCGAATGTAGGGCACAGACGGACAGTGAGGACAGCCATGTTTAAAGAGGATGTGTTGAGGCAAATTGAGAATAATCCATGCGTGAGCACATATACTATTGCAAGAGTACTCAACAAAAGCCGCCGCACCATTAGTCAAGTGCTTCGTAAGCAAAAACTGCATCTGTTCCGTGTACGACATGTGCATGCAGTGGGTCCTGCGGATTATCCTCAACGCATGGAGATTGCAGCATGGTTTCTGGAACAAAGTAGAACACACCCTGACTTTGACAGATACATTCTCTTCACCGACGAGGCTTCCTTTCAACGTGATGATATACAGAATTGTCAAAATATCCACGAGTGGGCGTATGTCTCCTCACGCCCCATTCGTCCATGGAGATCAACAGCGATTCAGTGTCAACGTCTGGATGGGTGTAATACATAACATGTTGGTTGGACTCTACCTGTTACCACATCGTCTCACTGGCAGTGTGTACGCTGCATTTCTACGGGAAACTCTGCCGAAATTACTCGACGAGGCTTCGTTACAACACAGTGGTTCCAGTACAACTGCGCCCCAGCCCACAGTTCGCGACGTGCGTGATATCACCTGAATCTCATGTTTCCCAGACGATGAATAGGCTTTGGAGATCCTGTTCCCTGGCCTTCACGATCCCCTGATATGAATCCATTGGACTATTTCTTCTGGGGTTACATGCGCAGGCTGGTGTATGAAACCGCGGTAGAATCTGAATAGGACCTCGTCGCCCGCATTGTTGCAGCTGCCGGGATTGTTCAGGACAATGAGGGTATTTGCAACAATCATTGGTGCGGCAATGTGAACTGTACGTGGAATATAGGGGCCGTACCATCAAGCCTTTCCTATAAAAGTGTTTGTGATACATGTTTTAACAACAAAACCTATGGAATGCTACAGCTTATGTTGTCAAATGCAGTGTGTTACCTTTTACCACTTAAATGTGATGCGTTGTAACAGCACCAAATGTTTCAACGTTCAAAGGCTCGCACAGAACACAACAGCATCGATACAGTTCCAGGTACATCCTGCGTGGAATCACACACAGACTGTTGCCACAAACAAACAGTTGTGTATGCTTATTAATGTATGGTAAGCATAGTTTACAGTAAGTGTTAACATTGTCCGCCACCATCAGCTGTGCAATGGCCATACACGCGTGTAGGTAGTATTGCCTGCATACTAGACACTGTATCGCTGCAGCGAAATCTTTGTGTACATTTCAAACGAAAATGGTGGGTCCTAGGCAGTTGCAACAAGGGGACCATTTTTGTTTCGTAAATCAGTTTCGAACATTCATATTTCCCGGCAGTAAGGAAGTTGCAGACAATAAGAGGGTGGCCACCCCTGTTATTTTCATTACGAGGAGTGTTATTACTGTGAGTTTGCTCTTAGGTTGAAGATCCCCACAACTACTTTCATCTCAATTTCGCACAAATACGTTCCAAAATCTTGATTTTCGGGGACATATTTCACCCTTAATATTTAGTTTAGGTACGTGTCCTATATATTATCGGACACTTGATTTTGCATAAAGAATCACCTCATGTAGTTTGCCAGTCAAATTCTACCCCATTCTATATACACATATATATATATATATATGTGTATATATATATATATGTATATATATAAAATTACATTCATGGTTACTCCCCATCCTGTATATATATAATTACATTCATGGTTACGCCCAACTTTCTACTGTAGGCACATAAATCATTTACATGTACGAAACTCAATTTTGTCTATTTCGGCACTTAGATCATTTAGCTTTTCCACTCTATGAATTTAAAACATTTTTCCAATCTCGTAAGTCTTTCTTACACATTTTTTTTGTAAGTATTCTAAAAAAAATTTTTGACTGCATAAATGTGTTAAAAGAAATGGATATCCATCATTATTCATAGTGTTAAGTAACACGGTAGAACTGTTGAATTTTTCATTAGTGTTCTCCATAGCACAGATAATTGGGACAGCAATGCAGCTGTCAAATTTCTTGGAATATTTTTCCTTTCTAAATCATTTTTAATCCCTTTCATAGTTTGGATTTTTACTTAAAAACTATTACTCCTGTGGACGTCTTTGACATAGTACAAACAAATGCTAAGGTGTGGCAACAAAATAAATTAAATTTCAGAGAATCTCCAACAAGACAGTGACCACTAAGTTTACAATTTTAATGGAATTTTGAAAAAGGCACTCAATGTAGGCCAGAGAGACTTTGCTCTGTAGAACAATAAATTAAAATTTATTACCTTTACATTTCACATGTAGTTCACATTTGTTGCACGCTAGAACATTCTCTCTCCTTTCAATGAACTGGAAATTTTTTACTTCCTGCACTCTTAGAACGAAGAGCATTAGAAGGTAAAATTTTCTGGTGGTGTTTCACATAGAGGAAGAAGGGATGTGCAATATTTTAATTTATTGGTACAGATTATTCTGGCAATATGTTTTATACTGCAGCATGCTGGCAAAATGAACAACATTGTGACATTGCGACTATTCAGGTGTGGACCGTATATTTTGGTGCTGACAATTTCCCGCTCTTGGAGAGATTGTAAATTTAAGGGAATGTAAATATTTACTTAGATTATGGTCCTTGGTCTGTAAGAGGAATTTATTTGGTGAATTGAACTGACACTTGCTTCACTAACACTTTTCACACGCAGCTGTAAGCAGACAATGAAAGGGTTGCTGTGGGGAGAAGCCAAGCATTGTGATGTGATGTCCCGTGGCGTCTCTTTCATACACCACAGTGGTTTGGGGAACTTTTATATGACTATTTTCGCCGGCCCAAACAATTACAGCCACTCCAGAAGTTTTCTGTTGAGGGGGTGTAGTTGCGAGACANCACACGCAGCTGTAAGCAGACAATGAAAGGGTTGCTGTGGGGAGAAGCCAAGCATTGTGATGTGATGTCCCGTGGCGGCTCTTTCATACACCACAGTGGTTTGGGGAACTTTTATGACTATTTTCGCCGGCCCAAACAATTACAACCACTCCAGAAGTTTCCTCTCGAGGAGGTGTAGTAGTGAGACAAGTCACTTGATGTCAGTGGCAGCACGCAGGCTGGAGGGCGCATTCTTGTATCTCGTTGCCAGCTGAGTGACTGTCTACTTTTCAGGGTGTGGCAGTCCCGAAGCATGTAATTTCTGCCTGGGTCAGAGGGAATGTGCACCATGACCTTTAGTCCGGATTCTAGCAGTAAAGGGGGAAACCATGTCTTCGTGTACCCTCTCCAGGCACTTCAATAATTGTTATTTTTTGGGAATATTTTGCTTATTTTCGTGCCCGGAGAAGTTGCTCCCCCACTCCTGCAGGCTGTTACACCCAAGGAGCATAATTTCTAAGTTCTTTATCGACCATGGAGTGTTTTCATATCACAATATAGTGGGTCTTTCTGCCAGATTTGCAGCAATGTTAAACTTAAGTGAGACTCTGCACAATATGTAAATGCTGTGCGTGAATATTGATTACACAGGCGTGTATTTATTTTGGGACTTGGCCGCCTCAGCCATTTGCGGACTGTCTCTTCTCCCATTGTGAATCTGGATATAAACTCTATTTGAATTATTGTGTCTCTGCACACAGACATACAAGATAGCCAACAACCTCATCTTTGGGCTTTATACTGACATTGGAAGATCCCACAATCTCATTAGGCAGGCGCTATGAAGTATTACACTTCTGCTTAACTCCATTTTCGACTAGTGAACACTTCAGGAGGGCCACACAGAGCCACTGGCCCAGGATCCAGCTGTCAACCCAAGTTCTGCAACCAGAGGTCTATGAGCCTACTGAAAAGTTCCTGAACTTTGAGCTCGAACTTTAACTCTTTTATTGCAGACAAAAAATAAGTGTTTTGAAGGTAATCTATGTCCATACCTGCTGTTCTAAGGAACAATTTTAACAGATTATGCCTACATCTTAAAATATTTTTCTGTTTGTGAATAGACACACCTGTTTTTTTTGCAAAATTGTTTCCATAACTTCTTCAGTTTTAATTCAATAATTTTAATATGTTTTTCATTACTTTTTCTAAAATTGCATCAAAAATTTCTGTATTTTTGAAGTGCAATATATATCGAACGATGAAGTACAATTGATTTTTGTTCAGAAAGTTATTAAATTGAAGTACTTGATTTTATGTAAATATGTTATTTCAATAATTGAAATTTGCCAGTTCAATAAAAAATAATTACCATTCATACAGTACATGTGTGTGCATATAAAAGAGGCAGTTGACATGAATGTATGAAATAAAATCAATGTCACGCATCACCAGCATGCTTGCCACACAAACAACAAATCTACTTTTAAAATTGCTACAGTAAAAATAACTATTCTGTAAATTATAGTAAAAAAATATTTTGGAGATTTCCACATTTTGCAGCAGGCTAACAATTTGACTGCAAAAACTTTGAAGGCCCTGTAACGTATGAAAACTGGTTAAATTTAGTTACGTCAATTTGCGAACGTAACTTGTAGGTTACAAAAACATAAAGAAAGATTCCACTAAATAACTTGATTGTTACTACCGTTTTCAGTCATAAAAACTAGTTGTCATTGTAGATTTTTATTTCTTCCATCAATGTTATTGAGGTGTGTGAAACGTTCAGTTGCACCTGACCAACTGTCCTTGTCTACGTGCCATGCTGTAGGCATGTGTATGTTTAAGACACACATATGCTCTTTGAATTAATACTTGCACAGTGCAACGTTAATGTTATGACAAACGTAAAAATTTTTCCTTGGTAACATGAAATATAAAAAACTAAACATCAAGATTAAATCAACATGTTTTTTGATAACCTAAACAAATGCCTTTTTAAATTCTTACATCTCATTCGATACTATTGAACGTCGTTCCAACAAGCAATCAATTTAGTACACACTTTGCAAATGTTCACTCAAACAAACTACATTTTACGTGAATATTACTTGTGCTTTCAGAAAGGTTTGTTTATTTCGCAATTTCAAATAACTAAAGCATATTTAGTGATTTCGTGCCTTGCTAAAGTCAAGTGTCTCTATGCATAGTTCTTTCTAACAAACTGTTTTGTTGGGCACTGCATCTTAAGCTGATTCGCCACTCCACACTTATGTTCATTTTGATGGGAATCTGTGTTCATATTGCAGTTCTGATGAATAATTTAAACCGTAACACATTCTAATTTTCAAAAATTGTTTTGTGAATGAATAACATTTTATTTTCTACCGAACATTTAACAAACTGTCCCGTCAGGTGCTGCATCTTAGGACAATTTGCAGCCAAGTTTTAGGAGAATTTTCCTGTTAATCAGCTTCCATATCTAAATTTCCGAGGAATCCTTTTACCGGAACATGCCTAACTCATAAATATTTACGTTTCATTAACAAAAAAACAATGTGTTATTTTCTTTCGTTAACAGTAGAACCCAGCCTCACCTGTCCCTGACTGAATGATACAGAAGCTCAAATTTTTTGAGCCTGAAAAATATTTTGATCCGAGTTCGAACTGCAAGCAAGTATTCTGCTCAAACTCGATTTTCTAGTACTCGCAGGTCTCTAGCAGTAAGTATCGGCATCCTGGGCAAGTAAAATCTAACAATTTAAATGATCCTGGAAATTCCAGCGGAAACTTCCAACACAGATTCGATAATCTAGTACACAGCAAAGTCAACTGCTGAAGACCTGTTCTGCATCACTACATCGCTCTTTAATTTTTAAAACAAAGAATTAAAATAATGAAATAGGAACAGCAATGTTGACAATGAAAAATATGACATACACTCTTGTATGTGTAATCTTCACATCTTCACAGTATACAAGGTGTATTTAAACTACATGTCGGAATTCAAACCATGGAATTTATGAACCTATTATTATTAACAATAAATCCTGGTAACAAAATGTTTAGAAAATTCATCTAATATTTTTCTTATTTAATTGAAGTTAGCAAAACAGCACAGGGAGTCCACAACTTCACCTACTTGCATGAACAAGTTGCATATCTCACAGACAAACGTAACTGGTGCGTCATGCGGCGACCATCTGTACACAAACCACCACTTTGAACAGCTTCTCTAGAGATTGTTGACCAGAACCCACATCGCCATTACTACTGTTTGTTTGTTATTGGAAACAAAATTCAATCATTGTTTGTGTAGTTTGGGACGTGTACAAACAAGCAACCATTAGCAGCGCCCATGTATCTGAAGTTTATGTCGCCCTGTATACAGGCGCTCTCCGCATGGCATGCCAATTCCGTTCGCCTTCGAGATATGCAACTTTTGTTCTACACGCAGGTACGTAAAGTTGCAGCCGCCGGTGCTGTTTTACTAATTTTAATTTTAATTTAAAAATACTAAATGAATTTTCTGCACATTTTGCTACTAGGGTTTATTGTTTAAATTAGCAAATTAGCCCATAGATGCCGTACTTTGAATTTCGACATTTAGTTTGAAAATGGTATATTTGAGGCACTACAGCCCAGCAAGTTGGCCTAAGACAGAGGTATCAAATGTTCTAATATTGTAGGAAAATTTCCTGCAGTTATAAAACTAGAAAACAATTTTTAAAAATAATAAACAGCTTAGGATCTGTAAACACCTATGAAAACCTATGTCAGCAGAACAAACTTATAGGTAGTTACCAAATATACTGTAATATCTAATATAATAGTTCAAAACAAGAATTACGTCATGGTAACAAAACAATGCAGCTGTGCCCTTCAATAACTGTGTTACTGCACAAATAAAATGTTTTTTTCCTGTCCATATTTCAATTTGGAACTGTAGCTGATGCATACATAGACACACATCAAGTAAGACTTCATTAAAGACACGCAAACATCAGTTGTATTTTGTATGCACTGTCACTTTAAAGATGAGAATGTACATACATTTTGATTTAACCCTATCTTTTATCTCAGAACCCAGTAAACAATAATTATGTATCTTCATAAGATGTAGCTGATAAATTGGCCTACTATTTTAATAGTTAACCAAAATCAGAGCAAATTTTGGAAATATGTAAAAAATAACGAAAGGTGGTTATAGTAAGGAACAAAGTTTATTATTTAATAACATCCAAGATCCTGAGCTATTGCTCAATCATTTTGCCAAGCCATTTGAAAACGTGTATGTTCAACCTAACAGCATGCATATACCAGTTTCTATGGTGACCAATAGCTTGCCTGTAACTTATGATGGAATTGACATTGTCTCAAGATGTCACACTGACAAGACAGTGTAATGCTGGCCTATGATAATGACCATGAAGATAAAATTTTTAACTGGAAAATCTTGTTGACATGGTATTTTATGTAATAAACAATGCAGGTTTATCATCATGGAAAAGTGTTCCTGTAAATTTTAGCCATAGTTACATATGCAGGTTTTCTCAGGGATCTCCCGTTTCTCCCGCCCTTGCATTCTGGTGCTGCTCCGTATCCAACTTGCTTCACCCTAATCAGCTCTCAAGAACTCGATCTTAATTAAGAACTGCCCAAAACTATCCACTCAACTCTGCTCCATTCCATTATTCCCTTGATTTGTGTATGGTATGTTACAATTAATTTTGAAAAGCACTTTCAATATGACACACTTAATTTTCCATGGTTCAAAAATAACTTTATTCATTACTCCCTAGCTTCGCCTTTAGTTATTCACAGTCTTCCTTGCTATCTTTGTTTTTATGCCTCCGTGATGATTTCTTCTTCTTCCTGTCAGAAAAAACCACCTCAACTGTCTCTCTTGGTGTATCACCTGTCTCTTCAAAAACAACATTTTCATCTATTCTGTCTCTTTTACGTGACTTTTTCTTATGCCTTTTATGTTCCGGCTTACTTTCGCTTGCACCATCATCCCGAATTTTAAAGTGATCTATTACTCCACTGTCTGTACACGAGGCAAGTTCCTCATCTTGCATGACACTTTTCTTTCTCTTTTTCTTTGGAATGATGCATGCATCTTCCTCTACAGCATCACACATACTTGTTCTCTCATCTTGTGTGTCTGGTGTCTTTAGTCTCAAGCTTTTCAACAACATCTGTTCTTGTGCTTCAACCCTGGCCAGCTTGCCGTTCAGCTTCATTCCGTGCCTTGCTGCCCTGCGAACACATCCAAACAATCACAACCTCCAAGTTCTTATCACACCCACTAATAATTACATTCTCAAAAAAACATTTTGGTACCTGTAATTACAGCAAAAGAGATACACTGATATTCCCTGTGTATTTCAGTATGAAAATACAGTATATATAGTTTGCTACTCTGAATCATACATATTTGTGTTCTATGTACGAATTAAATATTTCATAGGCACAAATTTACTTTGAAGTGCAGAACTCACAGAGAGAGAAAGAAAGAGAGAGATCTGATATGCTAGTGAACGACACTCACATGGCAAGTGTGCACACACGCACTCTCGCATATAATTTTTTTCTCCCACCCTCTCTTACAAACTTCCAATCTTTTTTTCTTCTTATTTTATATTATATTTTTTTACGTAATTGCTACTTTACTTTGTGATTTTTCCATTATAATTTTGTATAATAAACACAATAAAATTTGAAAAAGATGTCTCTTATGTGTGTCTGAACAACAAGAGAATAATGAATTTGTAATGGTAACTATTTAAAATAAGAAGAAAAAATACAAAACTACACAATAATCCATAAAATAACAACAGATAATAAACACATCACTACAGAAGTAAACACAAGTGTCGAACCCCTTGACAGAGTACACTGGCATTTCTTACAAGAATTTGGATGCCAACCAAAGGTAACATCCATTACAATGTACTTTTAAGGGAAGGATTCTGAAAAAGGACATGTTTCTCCCTTGCCATATGTCCAGCACGTCTACAACTACTTGTATATCCTACCTCCTTTTGGGTCTTCCATGTGGACTTTTTCTCCCATTATGGTCTATCTTTTCCAGTCTTTTAACATGCTCGAACCCTCTTCCATAACTTCTTCAACTACCTCATTTGAAACCGACCCTCCCACTTTTGCCTTAAAAATTTCACATCTCATTGAATTTCTCTTAAATATATTCCACAGTTTGAATTATACCTTAATTTTATTCGACACTGAAACAACCAGATATTAAAAATAGAAACTGAAGACAACTGAAGTCCACTGGAGCAAAATGGTAGCACTTTGAATTTTGTGAAGTTAATCCTGAAAACTTATTACAATATTTTCATATTTTCACTTCAATTTATTTTTAGTGCATTGCAGTAATCAATGATACGGAAAATTAAGACAATATCTATCTATAGTCTACTCACAGTATCTTTAGACTTTTTGAACCAAACCTTTGAAAAATCACCCTATGTTTGATGTGTTTGATTGCTTCCTGAATGTGTAATGCGTCACAAGCATTTTATACATCTGTTAACATAAAAATATCTTATTTTTGGTTAAACTGAACTTGTACTTATATTTTATCTATAAATGATAATATTTAATTTATAATTAACATGAATAAGAACAGAGAGAAAATAGGTGTGTTTGTAATGCCTAGTAATAAATAGTTCTCTTGCAAAATATTATTAAATTGGGTGCATAAGACTGTGGTGCACTGTCCCTTTGGTGTAATTTTCTAGACTTGGTTAAGCTATGTTTGAATGAGGTGGAGGAATAGCGTGAGAGCAGAAAATGAGCAAGGTTGAGAAAAGTTGGTAACAACCAGGAATGGACTACAGGTGAGATTAATTACACATTGCAGCTGCAACCGTTCTGAACACAGAGCTAACATACTTGTGCACGGTGCGACCGCCACACACCCGGAACAGCTCCTCGTCTGGCAGCATCAGGATTGGGGTAGTTTCTTCTGGCTCTTCCCCAGCGTGACCGATGTTCTTCACCTCGCCTGCCTTGGTCAGCGTTGACGTCTGTCGGCACGCAAACACAAAACTTTATGCTCAATTTCAGTTAGAGAACAGATTCAGAGAGCATGGGTCTGGGACAGCAACATGCACCAAGAAGTGGGACAGGGGCGTACGAGCAGCTGTGATATACTGCACACCACTTATCTGCGAGTCTGGACAATGCTTGCAAACAACCCTACATCGGCCACTATCTCTTGGTGGGGGGTATGGAGGTAGAGCACGTAATCTGAGAACAGGGTGTTAAATTAAGTTGAGTTGAGAGATTTCGGAGGCTCTTGACAATGAAGTCTTGAGAGCCGATGAGGGTGAGAATGGAGCAGCGCCAGAATGCGAAGGCGGGGCAAACTGGAGATCCCCGAGAAAACCTGCCAACCAGCAGCATCGTCCAGCACAATTCCCACCAGCAAAAATCTGGGAGTGACCTGGTCTGCGATTGAACCCGGTTTGCCTTGGTGGGAGACGAGCAGTCTAACCGCTCAACCACAGTCGCCTCTAACACAGCGTGGAATTATACCTACTAACTGATCACAAAATAACACCGTATTTACTCTAATCTAAGTAGCTATAAATTCTAAGCCCCACCTAGTTTTTTGGGGAAAAATCCTGGCAAAAAATTATTGGTATACATATGAGGCCACAGGTTGAACCACCACCTCAGCAGAAAATTTAATTTCTGAAGGAAGTCTGACATCTAATTTTGCTTTTGAGAGAAATGGTTTTCCATCTAAACAAATATATTTCACTCTGTAAAATGATAAGATTGTGCTTTGGGAAGCAAATAACAACATTGCCTACTTCTCTCCAGCGGCCCAAGTTTCATTTTCATCGGTTTCAAATAGCTTACCAGCCGCTGTGTTTCTATTATATTCTGCAAAAATAATCACATTTGTTTTAAAGGAACAAAATAATGCTAACAATTTTTCTTGGGTCAAAAAACTGATGGTACATACTAGGTTCTAAGCCGCATCCTTGTTTTTCAAAGATATTTTATGAAATAATGCATGGCTTAGACTCGAGTAAATACGGTAACTTCTTAAATAAGTTCAGTACTATACAGTATCTATAAAAAATCTATATGGTGTAAATACCATAGCAAAAGCACAGATGATAGTGGTGTACTCTCATCAACAGCAATGAACAGCTTTGAAAATATGAAAGGGTATAGACGGTAAGTGGTTACCATGGAATTTTTCTGTTAATCTTTACATATTTTGACATTATTTGTTACACCGCCACCCCTCAAGGTCTAATCTATTGGATTACAGGAATCGTCAGTGACATCTCCCTTCCTTGAATGTTGTTCAAGCATGCAGATAATTGGTGTACAGTATACAAGATGATGCACACATTTAGCGGGAGGAAACTTCTGGAGTTGCAGGGATGACCCTGAGATAAGCCTCATAATAAAAAGCACAGACTGATTTAAAATATAATGTGTGTGTGTGTGTAGTAAAGTGTATTGGTACCGTACAACTGCAGGCTTAGAAATCCAGAAGACGTGACACAAAAACATAGCCACACTTTGCAACACAACACTGGACACAAAAAAGCAGAACATAATATTTGGATAGCTCACGAATTGCAGCTAACTGTTGTGTGTTAAGTGAGCACAAGGAACTAATTACCTGAGAACACACCATACTGCAAAAGTTTCAGATTCTGATTGATTAATTGTAGATGACAGTAAAATTATATTACGAATTTGTATGGAATTTTTACTGTTTCACAGCCTGGTCTTTCGTCACATTTAATTTTCAGATTTAAACCTTCCTACAACTGAATTTTGTCTTCTTAATGAAAATTTTCCGAAAATAACCATAAGGACACAAATCTGTCTCCTGTGTCACAAATTAAATGAATTTCAAACTCGAGACTTTATATGATTATTGATTTGTGCAAATGGTTTCCTACTATCGCTGTACAGTTAAAGTTTCTCGCCAAAGCTCAAGGGGTTATATGGGCATACATAGGTAATCATGGTGACAAAAATAAAGACATTTAAGCATTTCAACACGTAATAAACACTTTCAAAATGTTTTAGAACCATATTTCTGTTCTCTTAGGTGCTGTGGGAACTGCCAGTTTTCATAGACAAAAACATTATCCTTACCAGGACAGTGGGGTAGAACTGGTACATATTTAATTTATCATACATACACCAGGCATTTATTTTTACCATGCCCACACTAATAGTGTTTTTATATACCATCTTGATATGAATTTGGGCAGTTTCACGCAAAATTAACTTTAAACGGCCAAGGTGACATTCCAGGCATGAGAATTTCATAACTCCTTTAAATTAGTCACTTTAATTTATAAAATTATAGTAACAAGTAAATCTTCATGAAACTATTGAATATTTTTTAATAGATATCACACAGTCACAACGTAAATAAACAAATGTTTCAGCGGGAATATTAAAATTCTACTCTTACGTTTTGAAAATAAATGTCTCATTGAAACATTATACACATTTTACAAACAATAAAATAATCATGGAAATTATACACATATAATTCAGAAAAAGCACCAAACCCACAGTTCTTTTCAAAATAAACATTTACAATTGTAATAAACATATAGCTGTTGTTTGCATATGTATTATTGGTCCTTGATGCAAAAAGGGCCTAAGTTACAACATTAGCAGAAAAAAATGCAAATTAAACTCTCTTCCTCTTGATTTTGAAAGTAAATAAAATATCTTGTAGACCAGGTGTTACTCAACCTGTTGCTCATGAGCACCAAAGTGCTCTTTGAAGCAAAACAAAGTGCTCAATTAGTTGAGGTCAAAAAATGCTCGTGAACACCCTTATTACACTCGAGTGAAATATTTTAAGCTCGAAACAATAGAGAGCATAGATGCCAATATGGTAATACCAATATTTTTCTGCGCAGTAGAATTGCGTGAAGTTGTGCAAAGTTAAGGTAGCTGCCTGGTTGAAGGAATTTTGCACGTCTGAGGCCTAAAAGTGTGGGAGCTCTAGGGGCGACCAAGACATACGCATCAACTTTCTCGCCTCTACACGCAAAGCACTGAACTGGCATGCAGTCTTGCAGCTAACAGGCTATAACGGTGGGCAGTGCTCCTGCAGAATTTTGATTATACGGTGGAACATGTTAAGGGTGCTGATAACAGTAATGCTAACAGAATACCCAGGCTGCCTCTTCCAGGTTCGAAAAATCCAGTGGCTCAGTTTTCTTATTAGCATGTTGGGGTATATGAGTTTCTGCCACTAACCCCAAAGGCAATAAGGACTGCATCTGAAAGAGATGCTGGTTTAAGCAAAGTGATTCTGTGCATGAGAAATGGTTGGCCCATGCAACCGACAGACCCACTCCAGCCATTTTATGCAAAAAGGAATGAACTAGCACTAGAAGAAGGGTGTTTACTCTGGGGGGCACAGAGTCATCATTCCAGCTGCCCTGCAGTAGAGAGTCCTACAAGAGCTTCACACGAGCCATTTTGGAATTTGTAAGATGAGGGCACTGACTCTCTCATATGTGTGGTGGCCCCAAATACCTTGAAGGTGTCATATCTGCCCACCTCCCATGTTTTGAAAAGTCGTTGCCAGGTAAGACAATTCTGGTGCCCTGGGCACTCCGGCGGATACACCATGGCAGAGAGTTCACATGGACATAGCTGGGCAATTCATGGGGACAAAATTTCTTGTGCTCATGGACAGTCAATCGAAATAGCCTGAAGTGTGTGTGCTTTCCAGTGTCACTTCCAATGCCGTCATAACCAAACTACATTGGTGGTTTTCAATTTATGGTCTTCCCAAACAACTTGTTTCTGACAATGGGGTTCAGTTTTCATCTTAAGAATTTGACCAGTTCTGTAAAAACAATGCTATCAAGCACACCTCACCATCCTACCTATGATGAAAACCCTGAAATGCAAGCTAAAGGCTTTAGTTCAGTCCAGTGTTCCCGTGAGTGTTGTGCTACCCCGTTTCCTCATGAATTACCATATAACCCCACATACAGTCACAGGAGAGTAGCCCAGTAGCCTTATGTCTGGCAGGGTCATTCGCAATAGACTTTCATTGTTTTCACCATCAGTGTTTGCGACTGTTGCCGCCCATCAAGTGGGTCCTGTGATTTCCCACTCTAATCGCCAAGCTAAGTCCTTTGCTGTGAACGATCAAGTGGGATTCACAGTGTACACACACGGACAGAAGAAATGGGAGAAAGGAGTGGTCGTTCTAAAGTTGGGCCCCCTCACTTACAGAGTGCAGGCAGCTGATGGCAGCACCTACCACAGTCACCTGGATCAGCTTCGTTTTGGCCCTTGGGAAAGTGCTCCAGATGCAGTAAAAGCTAGCAGTGCCCAGGTCAGCAAGGAAAAAGCGAGTGTCAGCATCTAGGAGACCCTGGGATGGACAGCGCATCAGGGGTGGAAGAGAATGCAGAAGTATATGCTGCTGAGAGCCTCAATGACAACACTCAGAAGAAGGATAGGAAAAGCGAGGAGCCGGAAGAAGGTTTCAGAGGTTTTGCATGTGAGGAGGCAAGTCCCGAAAAGGATATACGAGGTTTTGTGCGTGACTCAGTAGCAGGGGATAAAAACAAACTAAGATGTCCCAAACGTTAAAGCTCTCCCAAGAAAGTATTTGATTTATAACTGTTAATGGTTCTTACATATCTTGTCTTTATGATAAACCTAATAAGTGGGGAGGAGTGTGGTATATTGTGTTAACTTGGTACATTTGATATTGTCAGGTTGGCAGCCCTGCGGCCACCAGTCGTAAAAATGGAAGCTTGACATGAGGTGTAAATTAACGTGTTACAGGCCAGATACGTTTGTATTGCAAGGAATACAACAGTAAAATTTATTTTGCTGGAAATTTACTTTTGGTTTTTACTGCTTATACTAACCTATTTTAAAAATCTGTGTTTATAGCTGAAGATCCTGCATAATTTGCAGTGTTCTGGTACCTATTGGGCACTATATTTCTTCATAAGATGAATAAAGTTTATTTAACTTCAATAATACCTATTAAGCACACAGTTAACACAAATAAATTAAACAAACATAAAATACATATGTAGCCTTAGCGCACTCCAGAAATCCCTTAGTTTTACAAAATAAATGTTTTTAATTTATGATATTGTCCATTAATAATAAAATATTTTTACTATAATTGTTTCATAATAAACCAATAACATTAATATTTTTGTTTAATTAAGTTGCATAATTTAGGGAAAACAAAACGTTTTACAGCCAAAAGTAATAATACAAAAGTGAAGGTAAAAAGGGGGGCAAGGTGCTTTTGAGGGCATTTTTTTCCCTGTTGGAACATTGGCAGTGCTCTTCCATTCTAGCCGAGATTCAGGTGCTCACCTCCTTCAAAAGGTTGAGACAATCTCTTTACACAATTTTGCCAGTTTTATGCTAATAAAACTTTCATTTAGTTACACGTGAGGGTACCGTATCAATGAATAATGAAAACACATGAAAAAGCTAGACTAGGTAATTTCATAAGTTGCGAAATACTCTATATCACTTTTTATTCAGATCAATAAAACGTAGTTCTGCATTCTTAACACTTTGTTACTTGTAGAATTACAAATATTTTATTTTGATACTTGTCAGAAAATGTTACCCTAAATTCATGTATACAATGATGTACATACCCAGTCAAATACCATTATTATGACCACCTGCTTATATCAAGAGTAACCGCACTTCGCAGCACGAAGAGCAGCTAGACAAGCTGGCAGTGACTCTGTCAGGTGCTGACAGGTCTCCACGGGTATCTGGAGCCATGTTGTCTACAAAGCGTCACACAACTGTTGAAGGGTGCATGATGGAGGATACAGACGGCGAACATGACGATCGAGGTGGTCTCACAGATGTTCAATTGGATTGAGATCGGGGCTGTTTGGGGGTCAGGGAAGAACTTTGTAGTCTTGATTGAGCTCTTCCAGCCACGTGCGGACACTTCTAACTGTGTGGCAAGGCGCATTATCATGCTGGAAGATCCCATCCTCCCAAGGAAAGACAATCATCATGTACGGGTGGACATGATCGCAGAGGATGGAGTCACAACCAAATTGATCAAGAGTGCCTTCCACATGGATGATGGGACCTAGAGATTACCACGAGAACATTCACCAGACTATAACACTACTCCACCGCCTTGTGTTCGTCCAGCAATGGATACAGGATGTCAGTTCTCTGAAATTTCTCGCCGGACACGTCCATCCGTTCTATGCAGCTGAAAATGTGACTCGTCAGAGAATGCTACTCATTGCCAATCAGCAGCGGTCCAGTCGCCATACTGTCAAGCAAATTCCAGTCGTTTTCGTCGATGCACCTGTTTTAGCATGGGTGCAGTCACCCTCCGTCTACTCTGGAGCCCCATTCGCAGAAGGGTTCGCTGAACTGTTGCGGTAGACACGTGTCTGGATGCCCCCTGGTTCATTTGGACGGTGAGCTGTTCCACTGTAGCATGTCGGTTGGCCTTCATGTAATGTCGTAGTCGACATTCACCTTGGACATCAATGGAGTGTGGAGCTCCGCTTTTTCCAGTATGGTTATTCCCAATGGTGCCATTCGTCCATTGACGATACACCTTTACCACAGAGGCATGTGAACAGTTCACAAACGTCGCTGTTTCCGAAATGCTGCCCCCCTTGGCCCGAAAGCCGATGATCATCCCTTCTTATAACTCGGTTAAATCACTTCCCTTACCCATGACAGCACTGTGTACAGCCAGCGTCTGTCGCATTATATACCTGATTCACCAGCCCATGTCACGGGTCATACGTCATGGGCTACGCGCTGCAGATGGCACTTCTAGCAGTTGGTCATTATAATGTGATTTGACTGTGTATATCAATTATACTCCTTCGACATTGTTCACCTATTCCCTAAAGTATTGCAGCTTGCCATTTTAAGTTATTTAAATTTACACGTCTTACCTGCAGAAAATTTCCGTAAGTAAGGTTTCTATTCTTCTTAATTTTTGAAACGTTATGTTTACTGGTAGTTATATCTACTGCTTCACCTTTTCTCTCAACAGCCACACCACCCTATAATCATATGTAAAAAGCAAGAATGCACATCACTTCACCACCCTATAATCATATGTAAAAAGCAATAATGCACATCACTACAAGCTTTGGTTCCAAATTACTTTTTCTAGTAATCAGTGTCAGTATAAGTTCATTCACGATTACATCCAACTTTTCTGAAGCCCTGCAAAAGTTCTACTTCAAGGATATTCCTCCACCTCATGCAAACATAGCTTAACTAAGTCTAGAAAATAACACCAAAGGGACAATGTACTGCATTTGTGCCCCTTCAGTTTAATATTTTGCATTAGAACTATTTTTTACTAGGCATTACCAACACACATATTTTCTCCCTGTTTTTATTCATACTATTGTCGCGTGCCGGTTTAGGGATTATAGCATGACATTGGCTCACATCCATCACCCCCTCACACCCCCCCCCGCCTAGCGCACTTCGCTGGCGCCTACGAGACGGCACGTGGGACCACAGGCAGGTGGAAAATTTCGGTACACGTGGAGCTGAAGCGTAGGCCTTCCCCTCCCACCCCCCTTCATCTTCGTACGCCCCTACCCGCCGGGAGATCTGTTGAGAGTGCAGGGCTTTCTTGAGTCATCAGCAAATAATCCGGTGTAGTTCGCCTGAACGCAGTAAATACGCACCACGGAAGTATCGCTGACGACAGTATGTATTATCCCCCCCGCCAAACCTTCAGAAACTAGGACACGTGTGCTGGTAGGCTTGGTTAGGCATCTTCCACTTCACCCCTCTCACCCCCTTCCCTCCCCTACAAGGCGCCACGTGCCGCCGATTCAGGGCAGCGGCTGGCGTGTATAAAAACCCCTTTCCAAGAATAGGAGGGGGTCAGTAATATCGGGTACGTCAGGCAGTCATATCGGGGCAGTTGTTAGTTCATCTTCACCGCCGAGAGACGTCAGTTCGAGCAGAGAGTAAGTCAGTACAACAGTTACTAAGGCCGGGATATCGGAACCCGGCCACGTCCGTCAGCCGCATCATTAGGGAGTCAGTCATATCGGGGCAGTCAGAGGCTGCGATACTCCGTGCCGGGAGAATCAGTTACGTCAGTAAAGTCAACCAGTCAGTAGAAGATCGCCGAGCAGAGAGTCAGGTCAGGGGTTCGGACCCCTGACCACGTCAGTACGTCAGCAGCAACTGTGGCCTTGCCAAGGCCTACCCATCGCCGGAGATCACCCACCACAGCTGACAACACCCGCAACAAGAGTTAAGTATGACAATCACCGTCACAAGAAGCCCACTCAACCACGAATTCGCCCAGTAAATCCGAGTAACCAAACTATCACAGTACCGCACCTCTCAATTAACAGAATGTTAAATGAAATATTTCTGTACCATCTTTGGCCTGCTGGCAATTACAATAGTAAGTTTTACTTAGAATGGTGATGTAAAAAAGAACTGTGTCATTTAAATAGGTTGACTTTCCAGTTCTGGCCAAGGGTGGCTCTTGCCAATGGGTGGAAATGCACATGCCCCCTGAAGTAAAATTTAAAATCCAACAGCAAAAAAACCAATCTTTCATAATCTTTATTTCCTAATGTAATTGCTTTAGTAACACTTACATACTTATTAAATACAATATCACAAGATTGTGAATGTCATCACCTCTTCTAGGGCACAGAGAAAGCTAAATACTGCAGTTTGGTTACAGATGACCTATGCCCGCGATGCTGCGTATTGCCTCCCTGTCGGAAATAAGGTTGAGAGATAGCCAAAGTCTGATGGTATTGGGGCACATACTGTCTGCACCCACCCCTATCAGGCAGTGCTGCTTGCTAAACTTAAGAGCATTCCTCTGAAATTCTTTCATGAACCTCCACAAGATTCTGGCACTGTTGGTTCACATCCAGGGTCCCCCTGCCCAAGCGTAATCCACTCTACCGCAGTATAGCAGTTGGCAAGTGTATCCACAGAACATGTATTTCTCCTACAGGCTGTGTACGATATAACTGAGCTGTTTTGAAAGCCATTCTCAGAATCTACTTCTCTACACATACAGCATCCTTCTGTCAAATGCAAAAATTAAATTTCCACCAACCCTATCACTTTATTCCTGTCTCTGTCATGCTGAACTGTGAAATCTTTAGAAACAAAAATATGGTACTAATGTGCCAATTCTTATATGCATAAAACAGTCACTAAATAAAAAGCATTCCATGTTCACAATTTTACACAACACGCTGTTTTCACCGTGTTTTATACATGGAACTACATTTCCTCATTTATTGTCAACTTTACCAACGAGTATTAGAGTAACTGCTTCTATTTAAATGTACGCTGTTATTGGAAGAATTTTTTTTAAAGGTTGATTTCAAAAGTACACAACCATGAACAGTTTATACAATTCACTCTAGCAACACTATCCCATTATAGACAATTTGTTATCCCAACAAAGACCAGATAGATGACACCACAAATACACAGATAAAGTGAAAACACAATACGAGTACGCCTATTCTTGTACCTACTTCCATACTTCAGGAAATGACAACAATAATTTAATTTTAATGCACTCTCACTTTGACACATCTCGTAACTTTGGTTAAGACCAAAAATAAAATCACACAATTTCAATAGTAAAAGAGTATTTAAGTTGAGTAAGAGTATTAAGTTGGAAATCAATTACTCATCCACTAATCATTTATTTGGGCACATCTTAAAAAACACATAATATATAAAATTATTATGAATAAAATTCACCAAGATAATCAAAACTGAGTTTCAGGTTTCATCCTTAAACATTTTTGAAACCTGGGACCAATGTAAGCAATTTTCCCTCATCTGACAATATCTCCTATGCCAGCGTTTCCTAACCTTTTTCAGCCACGGACCCCTAGGAAATCAAGCACAATTTTCAAGGACCCCCTTAATAAAAAAAACAGCAAAAAATTTCGGACCATTTATTTTAGTACTACAAATACAAAACAAAAATACTTTTTTATAAAAAATACTTTAATGTGAAGGTTGGTGTTGCTTTTTGGCAACTAAATTAGTGATATTCGGGTTGATGTTATGACTAAGTTGTAATCTCAAATCGGATTCCACTTGTAATCTGTTCAGTCACGGCCTGCACTCACTTATTTCACTCACTTCAGTCAGTCTCGCACACCGCGCGCTGGCGCACGTTCGTCGTGCTAAGTAAACGTAGCGATTACAAGACTTTTGGTGGCATTTATTTATTATTGTTAAATGGTGCAGAGATGAGACTGCGCACCCCCATACATATACTTGCGGACCCCCACAGGTCCGCGGACCCCAGGTTAAGAAACACTGTCCTATGCTATTTGAACTTGTATAAAGTTGTTCATTTCAACATCAGGGGCCATAAAAATTATTGGTTCTACGTCATAATCATTAAAGCAACGATTATCTTCTTGCATAGGGTTCAAGTCACTATTTTATATAAGTGTGTATAAGTCTGAATGGTATAATTTATCAAGATATTAACTAAACATAATATTCTAAGTTCTTGAGATATTTTTAGTTTAAATAATTCATATTTACTTGACAATTCATTTCAGACCACAAGTCAGGCAGAAACTTGATCCAAGAATTGCACAATGGTGACACCAGTTGGCAAAGTTGTGATGGTGCACTGGTTCAGTATCCCTCTAGAGACTAAGAAAATGGAGTCTCCTTAATGACGTACAGCAGAACACTGTTATAACATTTCTCAACGGGCCTCAAGAAATGTCAACCTTATGTGAGGGAAAACTTTTATATGAGGGTAATTTTGTATTGAAAATTGAAAAACATGTTTGTGGACCAAGAGAAGGCAGCTCATTAAGCAGGAATATGTTATAAGAGGGTTCCACTGTATTTAAAGGCAATACGGGACAACACATTTGAACCCTTGGGGCGTCTGGCCCAGGCTCACCATTGTGCTAGCTTGGACCAGCTCGCTGATGGGGCATTGGAGTAGCTATGGGTACACAGCTACGCAGTCAGAAATGTTACGTTACTAATACGAGATAAAACAAAAGAAGAGTTAAGAATTATTATTTTAGTGTATTCAGTGGGTGTCATGTAGGCATTGGCACAATTGTAAATATAAGTACTGTGACGTAGCAGCACGGGGGAGGACAGGTTCTGGTGTTGTCCGGCCAGGAAGGAACTGATTCTTTGCGAGGCCAGTGCCTCGGGGTTGAAACCTTTGAAGCAGGGATGATATAGAACGTGACGGAGATCGCGTGCATCATTTAGACATGTTTAGTGGCTCATTGAGACAGCTTATGTGGCTGGGCTACTACCAAAATTCTATAAAATGATTGGTGTCGCAAGGTATGCCTCCCGATTGACGGTGCTCTGACCTATAGCAACTTGTGGAGAGAGCCCCCTGATCCACCTCGGGAGGAGTTGAGTGAGCAGTGTGACCAGCTACTGTCCTCAACTTCTTTGGTCTCACAGCGTTCCCCCCGCAAGGCTCCTACGGCTCTCAGTAAGCGGCACAACCAGATTGTAGCCAGAAAGCTGTAGTGACGTAATGTGTTTGTTCTCCTCAAGCCTCAGGAGCCTCAGAGAAAGGTTCTCTCCCCCCTTACCGTAGTGGCGCTAGACGGCGGCATTACCAACCAGCACTAGACACCAAACGCTAACAAGAGGCGGGAGTGCCCTCCAGTGGGGACGTGGTTCATTTCTCTAAAGCGATGGTCATGCTTGCATCTGGAAGTACTTTCAGCGGTGACACCTACCATTTTACTGGTGGAAAGTCTGTGATAAGGTTCAATGCAGGGTCCTCGAGTATTTTTGTATGTATATATCTTACATGTGTATGTTAAGATACCATACTTTGAAAAAGCAGTTTTTCTCTATACTGGAGTGCCCCAAACCGTGTTTTTAATGTGTGTGGTGTCGTGTAAGCACTCAAAAGGCAATGTCCAAAGCGTGTGTTCTTTACGTAGTTCAGCACATTGGACACACTTTTAATAATTTTATGGAAAAATGTGTATTTCAAACACTCTACAAAGCAGTTCAAGTGCCAAGCAGGCAGGGAAAACAAAGCTTCAGTTACAGAAGAATATAATAAAATAATCTGGCAGTGTCAAACCATTAAAGGCTTCACAATTCAAGGCCAGTATATATCATATATACACATGGACATGGATAAATGTGAGTTTCAGTGTGGACAAGGAATGAATGGACAGACACAACTGCAAAAAAGTGCCCAACATACGTGATGAACGAAACGTGGTACAGTATAATCTTAGAGATAAAAAAAATACCATAATTTCATATATTAAAATTTTGTAACTACATTATTTTGCATGTATGTAACAATTAATTCAAAAAAACTAAAATCCTGTACGTCGAAATGCCCCTGACAACAGTGTGCACCATGCGTGCTGCTGCAATCTAAGATTTATGGAAACTACAAAAGAAATTTAACTGCAGTTTAGTAATAAACACTCAACCTGCTCAATCTACAGAAGCCTAAACACAAACACAAAACATGTGTATGACTGCTTGATTGCTATGCATTCTAAACCATACAGGCAACTTGGATGTCCATCATGTGGTCAATGCTAAACTGTAGTTAGGTTTACCCACACACCTTCTTCTTGCGTATCTTGACATTGTTCGCTGCATTATTGTACACATTCTGCCACCAGTGGTTGGTGAACTGCTCTGCCTGATCGTAGCCCACGCCCGCGACATCAAATTTCAGTTTCGGCTTCAGTGCTTGTGCTATGCCATCTTCATTTCGGCCCAGTCCTTTACCTGTAAGAAAAATGAAAGAATACTCTCTAAATGGTGGCACTGAGAGCAACTGTGCATTTATTCGTAGGCAGCGTAATCTGTTTACCACAACCATCTGTACAAGGCTTATGTCTCATTATCTGTCCGTACGCAGAGCTACCATTTCAATCCTTAATAACAAACATTTAAAAACTAGTAACTTGGCTTTATAAGTGGTACACAAATAACTAAACATTTTTTAAAACCTCATCATTTAGTTTTTTTCAAAGTCAAGTTTATATTCTAATGCCAGATCCAAAATTAAAACTAAACCCTGCTAAAAACCTTTAAGCCTATAAACCATGATAACTATTCAAAAATTGCAAACAAATATTTGAAAATAGTGTTCTTAGCATCTACAGAAATTGCTAATTTATTTCCTTGTTGGCCAAACATGTGGATATTTGTGAATAACAAATGGATGCTGCAAGTCTGCGTGTTTCCGAGTTTGTGGATCAGCAATACATGTACCAATCTGACGTTATCGTGCCATGCTGATGATTTTTTAAAAATATTTGTTAGAGCTCTGAACTCTTGTCATGTGAGGTGACGTGTGGCTCATGAAAAATGGTAACTAAATCGACAGAGGACAGCAAATATTTTTGTTGTCAGTGGTCTTTCAAGAAATGTATCAGAGAATAAGAAATACTAGAAGTTGCAGCGTAAACATGTAAGCACAGGATAAATGTAAGCACATTTATCCTGTGCTTACATTTATCCTGTGAATCAGAAGTGATACACTCGCTGTTGGGTGAACCACTGTGCACCCTTTACGGGTTCCACCTGCTTATGGCTATTTTGCACGTTTGAGGCATGAGCTCTAAGGCCGAGCTCTTGCTCACCAGAGGCAACCCAAGGTAAATTTTTCATTCGGGCAAGCTACTGTGGGTTGCTCTTTTAGGCTCTCTCTCATTGTATTCTTCACACCTCTCCTCATCACCATACCACAGTGCCAATAACCTAAGTGCCAGGATATTCCTGCAACTACTGCTCTTTAACTAACACATGGTATAATACAAATATAAACACTTTGCTAAATAACTTAAATTTTTGCTGTCAAGAATGGGTGATTGTTGTTATGACTGTTCGCGGTAAAGTGAGCACTTTTGAGGTCCTAGTTACTTTTTCCCATCAGCCATTTTTATCCTTTAACCACCTTTTTCAATAAATATTGTTATGCAAGTAATAAACAGTGTGTATATTCCACTGCACTCGGAAGTTAACGTCTACGGCTAAAATAAAATACATTTATAGACTATTACTTCAAATGAGAGGACTTTCAAAAGTGCTCACTCTACCATGAATAGCCTATATATTGGTAGATTTCATAGTTTTCCACTTGTAAGTTTAATTTTTAAATTTTGTACATAAACTATTGCCTGCAGACCAAGGTGGGTAGGGGATTGACAGGTTTGGGGAGCCCATAGTACTACGCAAATGGAACAGGGGAGTTGTAAATAGAAATAAGGCCACCCATAACTATAATAAAATGATAGTGATACAAATTACTAAAACAGGAAAGAGAGGTTAGTGCTACGCAGAGCCAGCCAGATGAATGGGTGAGGTAAAATGAGTATGACATAGAACAGCAGCAGAATGAAAACAGGACAGGAAATTGGTGCATCTTGCAAAACTTTACCACAGGAGTGTCCCCCCCCCCCCACCACAACCTCCGCAGAGATACTTGGCAAAGATGAACGTGTTAGTTTTTAAGGTAAAATTTGGTTTTTTTTTTTTTTGCAGTAGTATTGAAGAAATTACACTTTTGAGGCGTCTGGTGGCAGCCTTTCTAATTATATGGTTCATACACACTTTAAAATTGGTATTTATTTATTGTTGGCATATGCAGGTCTAAACCTACATATCGGTCTATGACGTTTCCTTCAGAAAAGCCGCTACTCTGGACTGGATAATTACCTCAGCGGTTACATAAAATAATACTTCAATGTTGATCAAAGTGTCGTTGCTCATGAATCGTGCAGCAGCAAGGCCACCTCAAGTATTTATAGCTAACGTCAATCCAGTACGAAATTCGATGCATTTGAAGACAAAATACCGTGGTTATTAAGACCAAAACCATTTTAAATTATCAACATAACCTTATCCTATTTCATCAATCACATTAAATGCCTTGACTACCAGGCACATATTTCGTATATATTTATTTAAAATACAATACAAATGATTCCTAATATTAAAATACCTTCTCTCCACCCATATTTATACATTAAATCACGGGCATAATCCATTCTGCTTGCGAAAAACACGTGTTTATTGCTTACATATTTTCTTAACCTTCGGCAATTGGTAGGACTCAAAACTAATTTTTGAATATTATGTTATGTTTTGTCCTTAAGAACTAATGTTAATTCCACTGTTACTATTCTACATTTTGATCATATGCCGTGGTTGTTTATTACCCGATATATTACAAGTGCTTTGATACGTAATTTTTTTGTATATATTGAACCACAAGCGATAGACATGTTTGAAGCTATACTAACTAACCTTTATCTATGGGATGTAGTTAAATTGCATTAACTAATGGTTTACATAGGGGATTGTATATGCTCATTTGTTGAATGTTTGTAAATTATTAAGATCACATTTGATGGAGTGTAACGAAATACTATGGTGTATTGGTGGTATCCAGCAATTTGGTAAGCACATTCCCACATTTTGTAGGAGACTGTCTCCCATTCGGGACAGGGGCTGACCTGAGGGCGCATTCAGATGGCATTCCACGAACAGACATTAGGAGTATGAGGAACATGTGACATGATGTGTGCAGCTGTGGCTTTTGAGGCCAAGAATGATATTTGGTCTGCCCATATTAATAAACTGTACAGCAGTATTCCTAGGTAATTGCCTTGTGATTTCCATTACAATTTTTGGTCTATAAGTGTTGGTAATGATGGTGGCGATGGTACATCAGGGTGAAGTAGACTAGTTCCAGTTTCCCAGGGTTGGGTCTGACTCCCCATCACTGGAAGTATAAGGCCAGTATTTGTATGCAGCACTGTGTTCGTGCCGCAAATTCCAGGGCAATTTCTGCTGACAGTAATATGGCAATGTCGTCGGCATACTAGTATATCTCTATTCCTATCAGCTTTCGAATGCCAGCTATGTAGATGGCGATCAGGAACAGGTTCAGAAGCAAGCGCTCTGGGAAACGAACAAATTAAAACCATGAGTATCCATGTACTTAAGATGTGTTTTTGGATTATAAGCCACAGGAAAGAATGTTAACATTTTTAACACTTTCTTAATGAGTGTAATGAGTGGTGCTCCATGGTTGACTGAAGCAAATGTCCTAGGTCGAGAAGAATTAAAAACAGTTTGTTAATGTTTGCAAAATCCCTCTGCGATTCCGTTTACAACAGAGATGACAGCACAGAGAGCAGAATGACAGTGACGGAAACCAAATTGGTGAATGGACAGAATTTACAGTTACGCTTCCCATAGCTGGAAGTATGCCAATAATGATCTCTATGTGACTTTTGAAAGAATTGTTGGAAGAGAGATTGGTTTGTATAAAATGACAAGCTGAGGTTTTCCAGAATATTTGGGTACTGTAAATACCACAGCCTGTCTCCGTGTCTTTGGAAAGTAGGCTAAGATAAATATTGCGTTAATAACAAGAGTGATGTATACTCATGGGCAGTTGAATTAGACATACCAGCTATGATGGCTAAATGGTGCGGCGCCGAACCACACATAAATGAGATGTCATCAGACCTTATACTGACAGTCTGAGTAACAGCCAAGAACAGATTTGGCTAGAAAGAAGATCTCAGCAAATTTCATCTCAGTACATTATATTATTGAAGCCAGACATATGTGTTATTCTATCTCCGGTGCCATGTTGGCTCTGGGTTTTCCATGGGCCACCATGTCAAGACAGTACTGTGAGTTCATGGATTCTGGTAAAATCTCTACCGCCAGGGACAACTGTAGCAAACAATGCGTCGATGACAGCATTGGTAACAAAAGGTACACAGACCACAGTAAAGGAGTAAATGTAGGGCCTGTTGTGTGTGGTAGCACTGCTATCTTATATGTGTCCTGTCCCTCACTCGTATTAAGGCAGGAATATTGTACCCTAGCCCCAGTACCAAAAACATGGTTTGAACTGACACCAGCAAATAAAAATTATATGGGTGGACTGAGAGATGGCAGCATCCAACTCGAATGGTATGTGTGAAACTGCTAGATCGATCAAGTCGTCCAATACATGTCGGAAATTGTGTCAATGTTGTCTGGCCACCTTGGTGCGAGTACATATCTCTCTAATGTTGTCTTCCAATTTACTGCATTATGTGCGGACTCAGTGCACCCTTAAAACTAGAAAAGTGCAATTATCATGTGATTGCCTGAAGCAAGTGCTTGTTTGTCGGCCATTTTGCACCCAAACTTCCGCACTGACTCTAGAGACAGTGCGGGAAAAATTTCACTCAGTGCGCACTTTTTCACTGCAGTCGTCAATTAGAAGATGGAAAAACGACTGCACTCAGTGCGATTTTTCGTAATGTGAAGACGCGGCACTCGGCCAGTGTGCACTGAGTGCAGTCCATATAAATTCGAATTAGTGGAAAACAACCGATTCGCAGTGAAATTCAACTACTCGAATAAGTGAAAATGGCTCCTCTTAGAATTGGTGGTAAACCACTGGTTCTTTCAGTGAAACAAGTTCACTAATTGAATAAGTGACGGCCAACTGTGTGCGGCAAATTAAATATAGTTTTTATTTAATTTAGCCAAATAAATATGGTAAATAAGAATATTTCATATAGTCTCATAATATTTTGTGCAATTAAAAACAACTGAAGATATTGCACAGTGTTTAGAATTAGAACCAAAAGCACCCTGTTTAGGCTGTTACTTTACCAACTGAGTACCATGCCGAAGTTGAACTACAGAGGGAAAAAATATATTTATTATAATCGATTATCGAAAATATGTAGTTTTAAACTGTATACCTATCCTTTCATTTTGTTTTCGTTTAATTTGTAACATTACGATCTTTAAAAGAAATAATATGTATGAATGCACTCACTTTACCATTGACAGCAGTTTTCTTCCCCTCAAGAGCGCTTGCGCCCACAGCCCTGCCTCTTTCTCTTCTAGATTTTCAACTCCCAAATGAAAAGCACGGAATCCACACTTGCTGCCTCCTTTAGCATTTTTAATGCATGCATAAGTTTTGAACTTCTTTCCTGCCGGAAGGGTTTTTACGGTGTCTATGCCTGTTTTCCCCTCCCTCTTCTTAGCTATGGCCTCAGCTATAGGTACACACTCAGGGATGCAGTCATGGCCAAAATCCCCGTCATCCCTTTTTGCCGCGATGCACGCCTCCTTTCCTAAATCCCCCCTCTTGTAGGCGTATGGGGCTTAACCCTGAGACGCACCTAAGTCCAGTCCCTACCACCGGACGTACACGTAACACTTAGTAATAGGGTAGAAAAAAAGCCATGTTTAATACAGTTTAAACCTTCAAACCGAGCGATATTATGATTACATGCAAACGAAATGAAAGACTGGATGTTCATGTTGCCTTGTAATATTGTATTATAAAAGACGAAACAAACTTTTAAAAACATATATTTTATGGGTTTTATTAGTTTATGCATTGCTATTTCATTTTGTACATGTTGTAATCCATCAATCAAAAAACAAATCACTGAAAAACAGTGACTGAAACAATTCATGAATCAGTGTAAAATGTCATTGAATCAATAAATGAAGGAAAACTGCAATTTTTTCACTAATTCATCATTCAGATTTAGAGTGCAGTAGAGCACATAATTTTTGTCAGTAATATAATTTGGTATATCCGAGCGCCCATGGGTCCTGGGTGAGGACCAGAGGACTAGTCACCATCTTGAATTCGTCATCATGGTTCGAAAATGGTGGCCAACTCTGATAAGAAGGCTTGAGGTATAATTTGCATTGTTGACTTGATCTAGGTCACGAGTGGTATCTATGATATGGATTTGATTTCTATAGCTCCAATAGATGAAAAATGGCAGCCAAATATGTTTATAAGAAGGCTTAGTGCATAATGGGCAATAACATTTTTGTTCAGGTCATGAGCAGTACCTAAAATATGCATTTGATGACTATCGCTTCTATGGATATAAAATGGCAGTCAGCTATGATTATAAGTAAGTTTAAGGCATAATTACCCATATGTCTCTCATCTAGGTCTTGGGTGAAACTTATATGAATTTTATGGCTGTAACTGCGAAGGATAGAAAATTGTGTCAATTTCTGCTTATAAAAAGGCTTAATGCATCATTCAAATTTTATATTGGTTAGACTTGTAGTGGTCTGATATGTTCAAATTTCTGTGTCTAAATCCAGGAGTCGTTGAATGATGTCCAGCTATGCTTCTAAGTTTGTGGGTGTCTGACACAGACATAATGCACTTTAAACACGATCTTAGTTAATGCAACTTATGTTCTGTATTAGTGACTCAGGTTCATTACATAATTACATTTTTAAAAAAACAAGATCATGCCTATGCCTACTAAAGCCAATATGGCAACGAACACATGCGAATAATCAAATTTTATGGGGTCACATTAGCATTCGACTCGAAAACACGAGCCCGAAAATATTTAAGACTTGGTATATTTACGAACACAATTATACTATCATAAAATTCAATATGGTGCTGGTCATTGCTTTATAATCACATTTTCTGACATAATATTCGAATTCGCTTTGAAAATACGAATCCGTAGATATTCTGCTTGACATACTGACTTAAAAGTTTAAAAAAAAATAGTGTTAAATTAAATAAATGACTTTTATTTATAAAATTATGCTTTTCATAATTTATGGTTGTGGCATCATATACTACAAATCCGTCTTGGAAATACGAATCCAAAGATACATTGCTTGGCATAATCTTTTCTATAAGTTTTAAAAGTTAAATAAAATATATTACATTAAATACATAACTGTTATTATAAAATTAATTTTTGTATGATTGATATAAAGTTATACTAGCGCTGTCTAGCAGACAGTGGAGAACCAAGATAATGCATCTGGTAGGCAATAAAATAAACTTCCAAGATGGTGGCCGATACCAGCACCACCTAACAGACTATATGAGAGCCAAAATTGCAGCATACAGCAGACGAAACAAGATGGCAGCCTACAGACATCCAAGATTGCAGCAAATAGCAGGCAATATCCAAGATGGTGGTTGGAATGGGAAGGAGCAGGCGAGAAGTGAACAAAATAAAAAATAACTGGAAAATTCTAGAAACAAGATGGCGAGGCAGAATGATAGAGCATGAGGTAGCATCCAAGGTGGCAGATTCAGGATGGTGGATGGAGGTCAAGGTCATTAAATATGGTGGATAGAGGTCAAAGTCGAAGGCCAATCTCAAGGTTATCCAAGATGGCAGCTAGTCCTTTGATCCTCACCCAGGATCCATGGGCACTCGGACATACCAAATCACACTGAACTGAAACATAAAGGTGATGCTGTTAATATGATGTACGTTCAGTCGATCAATTCGGAAACTTCAAAGACGTTGGCAGTAATGCAAACATCTGATAAAACAGAGGTCCAACTACGTATATTGACTGAAGGCTTGAGCAAACTCTCTACGTCAGATACAAAAATTGGTGCTGTAAGAGATGGAATAACTGGCAATATTATTATTACTTTGTCTGCCATGAATTGTGCTGTAAAAGTATGGAAACATTGTAATCATATCCGAGATGCTATTATACCGTGCATAACAAAATTAGAAGATAATATCAAGAACAACATCAAGCCGACTTCCATACGACCTGCTGCTACTCCTACATCTAGTACACCTCGGCCCATAGCAGCATTTAATCGAAAACCTAAGACCACGCTTAAAGAGTAAAATGAATTATACGCTGTTTCCATTACTGTTTTGTATTTTGTACAATGACGGACACTGCTGATGAATTACATCACATTTTCGAAAATGTACGTGGAAAATATTTGCTGGCCAAGCGAGCACGTATGGAACAAGACATGGTTTTGTATGACGCATTCAAACTGGTCACATATCGGCTTGATAATTTGCAACCTGTAGTTTCACCTGTCGCATTGAAGAAAGAACCTGATGAAACCATACAGCAGCCAGGGAGGAAATGACAGCGTAAACGGGAATTAGAAGAAGTGGCGGATGAAGACGATATTTCATTATCAGTTCTGAAGAGTTAAAAAGATCGAACTAATACTCGAAATGACTATGCTCATGGTTACCTAGAAATGTATTTGCCTCGGTTCAATGATAAAACATATGGAGTTTACAAACGAAATAAAAAATGGTTTCAGGGAAACAAAGACATTTTTATCATCCCAAATGGTGAAATTCAAATCCGAAATGAATTTTTGCATGCAGTCCCTGGCCTTTCCGAATTACTCTTCAGGATAGAATCTACTGCATATTCACCAGGTTCATTGCGACATAACAAGCGGCTGCTCAAACTAATGAGTGCGCATTTAAAAGCTAACGACCCATCGTGCAATGAGTAAAAGGATAATGCTCATGCAAACTTCAGCATTATATCACATCTGTTTCCAGAGGTAAATGTACCATCTGTTTCTTGTCTGCTGGCAAAAATCTAAGATGAACATCATCTAGAGTATGTATAATGGAATGATGTAAACGAACTCTTCGACAGATTGAGGCGGCTGATTACTTCACAAAAACCTGGAAATCATTCCCTCACGAACGAAATTACTAATATTCTAGAGGAATTGTGTGAAAGAGGCTACCTACGATGAGTCGTATAGAAATCGCTAGCGAACTGCACAAACTAGCTAGACGGAATCATCCAAAATGCAAAGTGATGGTGTTTCGATTGCGAGATTTGGTCATAATGATTCCTTACACATGTGTGATAAAAGGATTAAATTATATGCTGACTGTGATCGATTGCGATAGCAAATTCGCCTTTTCCGTACCAGTCAAAACCAAACGAGGTATTAATAAAGATGTTGCTAAAGCGAAGGAACTCGTTTTGGATGACAAAGGCACGTCAAAAAATTTGCAACTCGATCTTGGACGCGAGTCCTATAATCCAAAATTCCGGCATCTAATGAAGAAACACAAGATCTATCATAGAAGTGTGCTGTTGTCGAAAGGTATAATCTCACTTTGAAAACAGCGATGGTGAAACAATCCTCGGCACAAGGGAGCTACAAATGGTTGGGAATATTACCAGAACTGGTTTCCGAGTACAACCACAAAATACATCGTACAATAGGTATGCGCCCTTTCGGTGTTAAAGACAGTTCGTTGCTACAAACAGTTTACAAAAATTAACAAATTGTTGATAGTCGGAAGTCGAAAGCTAATATTGGAGACTATGTACGCATTTCAAGAGTGAAAGGGGAAATTTTACAAATGATATGCACAGAACTGGTTAAACTAATTGTACAGAGTTGTCAAAGCTCATCACTATGAACCCCGTACCTACTAGTTCGTAGACCTGGATGGCAAGGTTATTCGGAGCGGCTTTTACAGTGAAGAAATACACCTTGCGAAATTCCCCGACACTTTTCTTGCAGAAAAAACTTTGAAATTTAAAGGCAATAAAAATTTTACGTGCGCTGGATGGAGTTTCCAGATCAGAATAATAGTTGGATTGGCAAGGATGCAATCACAGATAAATAACAATGTATTTGTTTACAGCAGCTGCCTGCTAATCGTAAGAAGACGGTAAAAACACAAGACTGGACTTCAGATTGTAATTGGTGGGGAGCGGACAGATTATATTGTGCAAATTAACTACAAGAACTGCAGAAATAATTATCCTGTTCAAACTAAAATTGTATTTAATAATTTTTTTCAGAATACAATAGTTTTATTTTTAAGATTTTTATCTACTTATGGCTGCCCACCGACAACCTGTTCTGTGGTAAATGTGTCATTTGAATGTGTTGTGACATAAATAAAAGTTGGCTAGCAGTGTGAGAGCAAGCACTTGCTGTGGTAAATGTGTCACGCTGCCATCATTGGAATGTGTGTTGTCGAGACTAAAATAGTAAAAGCTAAGGGTACTGCCTGCTACAGTACGTAGGCACACACACTTTTAATCTGTGCGTGGAAAGCACTCTACCACTTTATCATTTCCTACGCTACAGAGAGAAAAAACTTATTTACTAACTATTTATGTGTACAAGTATAAAAAATTTATCAGTAAAATTTAAGTCTACCTTACATTATTATGAATATGAAATATCTCATTATTGATATGACTCATTGGTGGAGGGAATATTACCTACATACTGATTTTCAAGGACCTAACACTAATCGTTTGCAAATGTAAGAAAATTATGCCTATAAAAGTACTTGGGGGCTTAACACATGTAAGTATATACACTGAAGAGCCAAAAAAACTGGTACACTTGCCTAATATCATGTAGGGCCCCCGCGAGCACGCAGAAGTGCCACAATACGACGTGGCATGGACTCGACTAATGTCTGAAGGTATGCAGGAGGCAATTCACACCATGAATCCTGCAGGGCAGTCCAAAACTAATCCAATCTGCGCCAATTTGAGAAAGGGTTGCACGTCTGTCACGTTTAATGATTCTCGTCAGTTGTCGTTTGTCCCGTTCTTTCACGATCTTTTTCAGGCCGCAGCGATGTCGAAGATTTGATGTTTTACCGTATTCCCGATATTCACTGTACACTCGTGAAATGGTCGTACGCGAACATCCAAACGTTATCGCTACCTCGGAGATGCTATGTCCCATCTCTCGTGCGCCGACTATAACACCACGTTCAAACTCACTTAAATCTTGATAACCTGCCATTGTAGCAGCTGTAACCGAGGCAGCAACTTTGCTAGATGCTTGTTGTCTTATATAGGTGCTGCCGACCGCATCGCGATACTCTGATTGATTCCATACCTCTGTTATTTGCATACGTACGCCTATTCCAGTTTTTTTGGCTCTTCATTGTATAAATAACCGATTCGGGGACAGCGAGGTGTTGGGGAATTCGGGGATCCATCCACCAGCGGTGTGAAGGGGGAGTCGAGGTGGCCATATTGATTTGCATTACCTCGTGCTCTGTCATTCTGGTCGGCCATATTGAATGACATCATGGCCACCATATTGGGAGCCAGTACACCTCCATCTTGGATAACATCACTGCCACCATATTGAATGACATCATGGCCGCCATATTGGGAGTCAGTACACCTCCATCTTGGATAACATCACTGCCACCATATTGGTAGCCAGTATGTCGAAATCTTGGATGTCATCACCATAATCGTATTGGATGATGTCACCACTCCTATGGCACCACCCCGGATGACATCCTCATGCTCTGTAATTCTGGTAGGCCATATTGTTTCTAGAATGTTTCAGTTTATTGCCCTGTCTTTTCATACTCTGTCATTCCACCATCATACTCTGGCATTCCATGCACATCTCTCGCCTGCGCATCTGTCGCATGCATTACTTCTGGCAGTCATCTTGTAATGTCGATTCGGGGACAGCGGTGTATGGTGGGCGATTCGGAGAGTCGTCCACCAGTGGTGTGAGGTGGGGGAGCCAGGACACCGACTGCCATCTTGAAATGTCGATCTGTGATAAAACGTTTAGAAATAATTAACATAATTTATGTTTCGTCAAATATAAATTTTGCAGTCCATGCCATGATTTTATTGTGAATATTTTTCTGACCAAAATATTATAAATTTAGTAAGTTTTGATTTGCACACGTTTGTGATTTGATAAATTATTTCGACTATCAGACCATCCCAATATGTGACGACAAATTCATATACACAGCTGCCTAACTTCTGTTATATTGCAGTGCTTTTGAAAGTTCGTTTTTACTGCAATGTTAACATTATTCGTTTTATATTTTAATTGTTTAGTGTTACGATTTACTTGACATTCAGAGCATTCCTATATGTTTTCATGTGCCAACGTAACATTAAGTTAAAGGAATTTTTCTCAGCTTTTTAAAGCAATTATAATTTTATATGTGGTATTGGTTCTTAGTTTTTACTCTATTTCGTCGATTAAATTTAAATTTAACCACAAGGGAGTGTACGATTCCTTCATTGCACAATTATATTTACAGACAATTCTCTAGGAAGGAATGACAATTCCGGCAGCTGCCTTGCTGTCGGAATGATTTAGACACTTTACCGCTCGATTCAGGTATACCATTCCACTATCGAGTGTTCAAACATTTATTTCAAGCATTCCTCAATTCCGCTAGAGGAATTATTCCGACAGTCACAGGAATGGGGCTGCAGGTGTGCGAAGGCCTTGTCTTACGTGTGCGTGGTTGAAGCGGTCCGGCGGCGAGCAGGCGAGGCCATTCACGGTTAATTCACGCTTTTCTGAAGCCCTGCTTAAGTTCTACTTTTCGTTACCAATTACGTATCCTTCCGCCACATTTAAATATAAACACTGCCATGTGACTACGTTTTAACAGTGAAATGATTGTTTACTGTTATTCAGCTGTTCAAAGAATTTAGTCATCTTTCAAAAAACATTTCGTACGAATGTTCACCATTTAGGCATATAACCATATTTAGGTCAGCTTTATGACTTTTTTAACAATCTCTATATTGACGATAGTTCTTACGGTTATTATTTTACATTGTTAGCATATTTGTTATTCACGACATAGCACATTACACATAATACAAGTTAATATTTCGCCGCTACTGTGTTTGACCCTGTTACAATTGCGGGGGAAAGTACTGAAGTATTTAACATCTTGTTATTGTTATGTGTTGGGTTATTTCGTTAAAATGACAGACTCAGTTGGAATAAAAATTAAAACGAAGGAACAACCAGTCCAACGAAAACGGCACAGTACAGGATGAGTATAAAAGAATACCCCAAATTTGAAGGTCTACAATATAAAAACTAAACAACCTACAACCTTGATTGACCAATCAAATGAACCGTGGAACCATGAAGTTTGTTAACCATACATTCATAAATGTTCAATGTGACCACCATGAGCGGCCCGAACGACATCTACGCGATAGTAAAATTCGTTCCACACTTTTGTCAGCATGTCTGGTGATACGGTTTGGATGGCGTCCGTAATTCTCGTTTTGATGTCATCAATGTTAGCTGACAATGGTGGACGAAACACTTGATCCTTTATGTACCCCCATAGAAAAAATCGCACGGGGTAAGATCCAGGGTTCTTGGGGACCAGTGATGAAGAGCCTGGTCACCAGCTGCTTCTCGACCAATCCAGCGTTGCGGCAACGTCTCGTTCCGGTATCCGTGAACAGCTAGGTGCCAATGGAGTGGCACACCATTAAGGAAACATCAGACCATCCCCTTCACATTGGCGTGTCAAATGCGCGCTCCCTACCCCCTCATCTCCTCAAACCGAGAGTTACGAACGCCATCCAAACCGTAACACTGGACATGCTGACAAGAGCGTGGAACGAGTTTGATTATCGCGTAGATGTCATTCGGGCCGCTCGTGGTGGTCACATTGATTCTGGCCGCTCGTGGTGGTCACATTGAACATTTATGAATGTATGGTAAACAAACTTCATGGTTCCGCGGTTCATTTGATTGGTCAATCAAGGTTGTAGGTTGTTTAATTTTTATAATATAGACCTTCAAAGTTGGGGTATTATTTTATACTCATCCTGTATATTCAAGCACGCAACTCGTTCCGCTTATGTTTTGTACGTAGAATCGACAAACGTATACGATAGTGATGAACATGCACACAAATAGGCCTACAGTAACTTTTATTCAACTCATATTTCTATGTATTGGTACTTACTGTTTTCCGTGTTTATTTCATTATTTATTTAAATTTATCTGGCTGGGCTTAGTATTTTGTTGTTGCTGTGGCAAACTCTCAAATCACAGAAACGTAAGCAATTTACACAATTGTTTTTCAAACACCTAGGGCAAGGTTACAAAGTTGTGATAAACAGGCATGATTTTCAAACAATTAAATTCGTCTTAAAAATAGTTCACTGTTAAAACGAATAAATTTCACACGTCCTATATTTGCAATCACACCCACACTGGTCCAACGTAATGTAATGGCAACAATACTCTTTCACACATACAGCTGTCACGACGCACTTTACACTATATTTATTCCTGCCATGGAAAAACATATTTATCACAACATCGTAACTTGCATAGGTAGGTTTTAAAAACATAACGAGTACGAACTTGACGCTTCGTTCAGAAACACGTCATATCATGTCGGCGTCGTCAGTCGCCACTTCTGCCAACCTCGGATTTGTAACCGTCCCACCATCACATCTAAATATTTTGTAATAATTACTTAAACAATACAATCTCGTTTCAGTTGTAAATTACAAATACTTCAAAAATCATTATTTTTGCTGTAACAAGTATGACATATGCTAAAATTGAAAACGTGTATAATTTCCCTGCTATTACAGACGGTGCGAAACTTCCAGAGAGAGAGAGAGAGAGAGAGAGAGAGAGAGAGAGCGACAAGCTCCGTTCCGCCTATAAAATTTTCTTCCTCGCACAAAAAAAACACCATGTCACGAGGGCCTACGTACGGTAATTTGCGCTGATATTTTTAAGTTTTACTAGCAGTAGTTTATCGACCACCGAAGGCGGCAGATCTGTCCGACTTTGAAGAAACGTTGTCAAATTTGATTGCTGGTTACGAGCACTGCATTATTATGGGATACTTCAATATAAATCTTTTGTCTAACACAAATTAAGCAAATAAGCTACCAACTACCTTGTCGTGTATGAACATTACAGTCTGCCAACTTGGCGCTACTCACCACACAGCCTGGATTGACCTAATGTTTACGTCTAATCCCAAACTTATTCTGACGCACGGACCGACTGCTGTTCCAGGTATTTCATTTCATGATCTGATATTCCTATCCTATATACTGCGTGCTCCTAAATTTAAACCTAAAATAATTATTTATAGAGATTTTAAAAAATATTGATACGGACAAGTTGAACAGCGATGCAGTACTGATGCCATGGCATGAAATAAACGTGATTGACACATTGGACGAGAAAATTTCCCTTTTCAGTCAGATGATCACAGATTTGTACAACAGGACGGGGTCAATTAAATCTAGACGGGTAACAAAACTACCTACTCCGTGGATGACAGATGATATTGTTCAGCTGATGAGAGAGCGTGGCAATGCTTACTCCAGATATAAACAGGAGATAAGAACTAATTCTCGCACAGCTGACAGTTTCGAACAGTACAGGATAAATAAATGCAAACAGTTGGCAAGGCGTGCTAAAATGCTCTACTCACTCAACTCATTTGGTTCATGCCGAACCTCTGGTGATTTGTGGAAAAGACTGCGTAACTTAGGGATCGGTAAATGTAAAACTAATCTTAGCTCACATTTAAACAATTCTCCAGAAGATTTCAACCGTTACTGTGTATAGTCTTCATGTTGTAACAGGTCGCAGGGGATATAACGGACACTACTTATATAAAGCATCATGAAACAGTAAATGAGTCTCGATGCAATCTGTTCTATTTTCGACGTGTATCTCTGAAGGAAACTTACAGAGCAATAATGCGCATAAAGTCTAAAACAGAAGGATCGGACGGTGTTAGTATTCGTTTCATTAAACCAATAATACACATTTTACTGCCTGTCATTACTGATCTTTTCAACGAATCGCTGTCAGCTAGATTCTTCCCCACCTCTTGGAAATAAGTCTTTAAAGAAACCAGTTGCTAAGTGCACCAGTGCCACTGTGTTAGACTTTTTCCGGCCCATTAATATTTTACCAGCTTTGTCGAAAGCATTAGAATTCCTAGTACACCAACAAGTGTATAAATATGTGAATGACAACAAATTATTTGACAGTTACAAATCCGACTTCCGTACAAAACATAGTACCTGCACTGCTCTTATAGATATCGCAGATTCTATCAGAATGGCCATATATAGAAATCATGTGACTATACTGGTTTTATTACTCTATTGGAAGAGGTTAAAACGCTAGGAATTGTTTTCAACGAGACACACTCGTGGTCAGGTCACATAAACACTGTTTGTCGGAGGTCATACGTTGTACTACATACCCTTTACAGGCTTAAGAATTGTATACCACTTAAAGTCAAATTAACATTGGTACAGTCGCTGATATTCCCTATTTATTATTATTGCGACATGGTTTATGGAGACATCACGCAAAATTTGGCAGCCAAACTTCAACGCATGCAATATTCTTGTGTTAGATTTTTGTTCAACCTAAAATCACGTGTTCACTTGTCCCCTTACTTCAATCAACTTGATTGTTTACGTCTGGACGAACGACGTCAGCTCTACAGTATCACACTAGCACACAAAATACTATGCTCGTATATTACAACGCCAGAATACTTACGCACTCGGCTGAAAACCTTGGGGGATGATCACACTATTAACACGCGTGCTAAAAATACACCTCGATTAAATATTCCAGCTCACAAAACCCAGGTATATGCAAATTCTTTCAGCGTCTCTGTCGCACGAGCGTGGAATAATTTACCCCTAGAGGTAAGTAACTCGACAACACTAACTACTTTTAAGAGCAGTACTCCTAAGTACATTAAGAATATGCGCCTATGATTCCACACACACACACACGCATCATTATTCCGTAGTATTTTAATCTGTTTAGCTTTTTTCCCCTTAACTGTTTGTACGACCTAGCAACACCTGTTTATGTATACATTCACTTTAATCGATGTGTAATTTGTTGCTGTAGATTCGTAAATTCATTTCAAGGAGTTGCTGCATTAAATTTTCATTAATCTGTAAGTTGTTATTATAGATCTGTTCATTTATTTTATTGCATTGAGATTGAACTTCTGGTTTTCCTCTCAGCTACTTATAGGTTCTGCACATTTATATTTTTGATTGGTACTGCGGATTATGTTACACATTATTGTGCTATTGTTTATTTTTTCTTTAACCTTTCCATTGTCTCTAGTCTTACTCAAAATATGTACATAATTGGAAACCACAGATCATTTTTAGAGTTTAATCTATTTGAGCTATAATATTTCTGTTTCGCCTCTTGTTAATTTAAGTATTTAAGTATATTTATTTCTGGCTCATTATGTTTACGCATGTGTACATTATGTTATACGTGGTTAAGTGTAATAGAAGGCATTGAAGCCTTAACTACGCCAGTATAAATAAAGTAGAAAGAAATGAAATATGTTCCCTTCAGTGCTACTTAAAATTCTAATATATCAATAGGAAACGCTTAATTTACAAATAGCATACCGTAACTAGGTTAAAACGATATTTTAACTGTAAACCATTTCTTGCTAGCCGTTGCCTACACATCGCTGCTCTCACTGTTTCTAATTCGTATTTAATACGAAATAAATATAACAAGTTATAGAAGATACTAAGTTAAAGTTTCATTTATTCAAGAATACAGTATTTTGAAGTTAATCACAGTGTTATATATTTGTAGTGTACAAGTTATTCAAAAAAACCGGTTGACGTGTTACGCCTAGGAATATTTTTCAAAGGTTCGTTTCAAAGCATTCGAAGAAACCTTAAATGGACTATAGCGGGCGGGTGACACGTGACGAAAGCGGGCTAATCGAGTGCGATCACATCAGTTTGTTTCAGAAGCAGGCGGCGAGCGGGCGGCAAGCACCATGGATCTGGTGTGAAGTGCTAAATTCAGAGCTCCACAAGTAACTTTTGGTGTAGACATTTAAAATTATTGTCTTCAATGACATATGCTTTTGTAATTAACATGATTAATTTACCTTTTGTTTGTGGTACCTCTTTTAATAATTTCAAACTGCGAGCAGTCGATTTACTTTGACGTTGTTTTAACCAAAGTTTAATTTAACGAATTAAGTCGTGTTGTAATTGCAAGACGATTAATCATCCATTATTAATTATCTCTTTTTCTGTTCTGACAAAACACGTTTAATTTTGTGTTGTGAAGGATTCTTCAAGAACTTTAGGTTGAGTAACTGATGGCTCAAGGTTTAATAAAGACTTAAAACAAATGTATTGTGTTATTAGTTATTCGCTTTCCAAATAATCATTTTTTGAAGACATTCTGTTTGTTGGTGTTTTGAAACAAAGTAAAATAAAAAAGGAAACAAGAGATTTAGTAACGAACAATCACAAGTCACGTCTTGTTATTGATGTTAAATATTTTCCCTCTGAGCCTTTATGTTATTAATTATACACAAAATGTTTTATATACAAGTGTATATATATATTAGATTTGATTCTCTTTTATGTATCATGTACGATCACCCAGCATGATTGATTTCAGTTATAGCGCTTCCTCTCTATTTGTTTCAGGATCTTTTAGTAAATCATTTTCGTTATCTTTGTGCCACTTTGTGTTTTGTGGCATTTTTGATATGTTGTTTGTACCAAGGACTCGATGCATTTCTATGTTGAAGTTGACATTTTATTTTATTTGTGATCTTTTTGTCGTATATGGGGCACAATTTTTTTTCTGCTGTTTTATTATTTTGAATATAAAAGCCGGAGCTTTTACGAATATAAAGCAAAAATTATCACAGCTTTAAAAAAGTACACGTATCTTAAATTTTATTTCGTTATATTCAATCATTCTCGTATTTTAGAATTTGAAATTACTTACTTCAGAGTTACGAGTAACCTCGCCTCAACGGATATCAGCGCCTGGAAGTTTGTAGCGATTTGTGGAAATTGATTGCGTATTGCACAAATATTGCAAAAGGATAATATGGAAAAGTCGCAGAAAAAACCTGAGACACCGATGCCAGCGCTCCTAGCGGTATGAACTGTTTCTACGGTGATAAGATATTTATGAATGGGCAGATGGAGTATTTTGGATGCGTTTTAATTGTAATTATTTTTGCTTGCGTGGTTATTTCCTGGCGGTTTATACACGAGAACTGTGTGTCCCGATCATTTCAGAAAAGAGGATTTTCGCAATCCAAATTTGCTTTCACAGGGGTAAGAACAAAGTCAGTTGAGTGTCATAGCTGCTGTTTCTAATCTTGTATACAGACGGGCATTGCGAAGTTTGATAGCCCTTGACGTGAAAGGTGCAGGTTTGTTTTTACTGGAGCGACACCTTCGGAAAATAAAAGCAAACAAATTATTTTGGAGACTCGCAGAAATTGAGGTTAATATAGTTTTTTAATGCATTTTTTACAAGCTATCCTAACATAACCTAACCTCTACAGAGGGTATTTTAAGGCCGTGTCCCAACTTGAAAGTGTGCTCATTCTCTCTCGCCACTTTCACACGCGCACTCTCTGGCACACTTGAGAAATGTGCCATCTGCGAGCCTTCGGCATTATTCCTATGGTGGCAAAGGTAATAAATATTGAGAAATAAAAGATTGCTCGTTCTTTCCCATTCCTCGAATATATTTTTTTTTAGTATCAACTTTTTATTTTACGTAGTCTAATTTAGATTGGTTATAAATTAAATCATTATATTAAAAGCAGATTGTTTAATAAGATGTGCGCACCTAACTTAAATTAAATTTGAACATAATCACTTCATAATTCTTTTTGTTTCGTATCATATGGAATATGGTTGATATTAAACATTTCACAAGCGAAATTATTAATTTAAGTAGATAAAATATTTCTAACACTGCTGTAGAAACAAAATATATATATATATATATCTTAATACTCTGGGTTAGACTTGAAAAAAACATGGCTGCTACAAATGGTGCGAGAGAGAGCAGCGAATGTACATCGTCGTTCACTCACCCTCTCGCGCTCTCTCGTCTGAGATGGGACAGCAGAGAGGACTCTCTGTGACGTCAAGAGTGCGCAAGAGAGTACTCTCTCAGCGAATTGGGACACGGCCTAAACTGACCTAGGAGAAATGAGTGAATAGAAAAAAAAATGGCTAGGCCTACACTTAAGGAAAAAACAAATAGGATTAATCATGTAATAAAAAATTGTTCAGGTCAAAAAGCATCATAATTGATGGAAATACTCAATAGTGCCAGCTAACAAAAAATGGCAAAGCTGTGTGCGTGTTTAGTGGGCAGAGTGCTGCAGCAGCGATTTACGCTGCATATCATTCAGCTGCAATACAGCAATTGCTATACAAAAATACTTGGCTGCATATCCCCTGTTATAATAGCAGACAAACATTAGATGAAGCGCAAAGATTGTTTCAGAAATATATATAGGCCTAAATGTTGTGCTGATGAAGAAATTACTTACATTGCTATTGGAAAACGAGATATTCACACAACAGTATGAAAAAAGGTGCACAAAATATGGCAAAATTTCTACGGATACATTTAAAACTATCGTTTTTAATATCCCAAAGCCTTGCTGCGTAAACTTAACAAATAAAGTCCTCCTCAAAAGAAATCATTGTCACTAGCAGCAGTTTATTCAGCAGAACTTACAACATTTCTTGCAGCAGTAACTGGCAGCGCTGCAGCGACGCTTTGCCTGCTGAACGTGCCACGTGATTTGACAAGCAGATCATTTCAGATGCGCGATACACCAGGTCAAATATACTAGAAACATTCCTGACAATCCACATTAAATACACAATGAACGCATCAAGGAGACATTTGTATTTGATAGGACAATTTTCTTGGTAGCAGGGTTTTCATGTTTCAAGAAAGACATCATTCTAAATTATCATCAGCTTATATTATGAAATAATTTTGCTTTGTATTGAAATTGCGCAGTAATAAATCCTTATAAACAGGGTTACAGTGTAAATTATAGTAAACATTTGAGACGTCTAATCCATTGTAAAACTCCATTGTGGTCTGAATTGTACTGTGGTATTTCCACATAGATTTTAAAAATTCATTAGCCTTATAATGCATTTCCTTGTCGCTAGTTGAAATGTTGTGAAATTTATACATTTCTGGCTTGATTGTGGTACTTTGTAGCATAATAGAGTTTCAGATTTTTTTTCATTTATAGTTTGTCGAGAGGTGTTGTACCTACACAGAAGCTCCCTGCAATAAGTAGCAACATAAACCGGCGCAAAAGTTCAAGAAAAGGAAGATGAACTCCCCACTTCAGAAATGCAATTCGACCTAAATGGCACATCATTGGAACCAGGTAGGCCATGTGTGTTGTCTATATCTACACTGGAGATAAAAAAAACTGGTATAGGCGTGCGTATGCATATAAAAGAGGTATGAAACCAATCAGAGTAACGCGATGCAGTCGGCAGAGCCTATATAAGACAACAAGCGTCTGGCAAAGTAGCTAGATCGGTTACTGCCGCTACAATGGCAGGTTATCAAGATTTAAGTGAGTTTGAACGTGGTGTTATAGTCGGCGCACGAGAGATGGGACATAGCATCTCCGAGGTAGCGATACAATTTGGATTTTAGTGTACGACCATTTCACGAGTGTACCGAGAATATCGGGAATCCGGTAAAAAATCAAATCTTCGACATCGCTGCGGCCGGAAAAAGATCGTAAACGAACGGGACAAACGACGACCGACGAGAATAATTAAAGGTGACATACGTGCAACCCTTTCTCAAATTGGCGCAGATTTCAATGCTGGGGCATCAACAAGTGCTAGCGTGCGAACTATTCAAAGGACCGTCATTGATATGGGCTTTCGGAGCCGAAGGCCCATTCGTGTACCGTTGTTGACTGCACGACACAAAGCTTTACGCCTCACCTGGGCCCGCCAACACCGCCATTGGACTGTTGATGACTGGAAACACGTTGCCTGGTCTGACGAGTCTCGTTTCCAATTGTATCGGGCGGATGGACGTGTACGGGTATGAAGACATCCTCATGAATCCATGGACCCTACATGTCAACAGAGGACTGTTCAAGCTGGTGGATGCTCTGTCATGGTATGGTGCGTGTGCAGTTGGCGTGAAATGGGACCCCTGACACGTCTAGATACGACTCTGACAGGTGACAGATACGTAAGCATCCTGTCCGATCACCTGCACCCATTCATGTCCATTGTGCATTCCGACGGACGTGGACAATTCCAGCAGTACAATGCGACACCACACACGTCGAGAGTTGCTACCGAGTGGCTCCAGGAACACTCTTCTGACTTTAGACACTTCCATTGGCCACCTAAATCACCAGACATGAACATTATTGAGCGTATCTGGGATGCCTTGCAACGTGCTGTTCAGAAGAGATCTCCACCTGGTGTGAATTGCCTCCTGCATACCTTCAGACATTAGTCGATTCTATGTCACGTCGTCATGCGGCACTTCTGCGTGCTCGCGGGGGCCCTATATGATATTAGGCGGGTGTACCAGTTTTTTTGGCTCTTCAGTGTATTTCATTGATGAAATCAAATTTTATTTTGGTGTGTTTTTGTACAGTACACAGTGTTATTGTTTGTTTCTTACATTTGTAATTGTCACATTTTTAAAAAGAGTGTATTTCTTCATGCAACACAATTTGTATACTTGTGGTTTTCCCCCAAGTAATTTTCAGTAGTGTCGAAAATATATATTGGTAGAATTTGTTATCCAAGCAATTTTGTCTCTGTAAATGGAAAAGAAACAAAATTTACTGATAAACATTTTGCACTACACAACCATGAAGTAATCATAATTAACATGAACAAACACACTCTTTCAAAATGTGCGTAGAAGAATCACATTTACTCTATTATGGAAATATTTTGTTTTCAGCAACGTAGTAGTTAAATAAGTACTTTATATGAAACTAACTATGTTAGGTACATAGGTAACATACACAATAAAAGACACGAACTTGTGTTATATATATATATATATTAGCAGTTTTCAGGAACTGAAATATATTGCGTGAGAAGAATAGGAAGAAAAATTGTTCTTGTAGGTAGTTGTAGAATATCACTTTAACAGTTATTGGGATGTCAATTTATGTTGTTTATTCTGTAACATTGAATTGTTTTATTGCACCATACATACTTAATTAAATTTGGCAGAATCTATGTTGTACTTGGTGGTACCACAATGTCATATTTACTTTACAAAAGGAAAGGTAAGAATGTAATCTGCAGTTGTAAAAGCTCCAATAATTACAGACTTACCTATATCTAAAAATTTGCACTACCTACATGCAGTCCAAAATTGTCTTCGTAAAAAAACTTTTTGAAAAACTTTTTAAGCAAGTATAATCTAGTGTATACACAACACACTTTTGTGAACAATGGATTTTAAGCTTAAATTCAACTTATAGTATGGCCTGGTACGTATATCTAAAATTAACATTAGATCTGATTAAAGTGTGGGTAAATTGTAGGTGTTTCAGCAAGACACACACATGTATGGGCAAACTCATAAATATCACCATAAGTTTCCATGTTGTGGAACTTGGGTACCTAGGATACAAAAGTATGAATTATGACTGGAAAGAATGTTTTAGCTTGCTGAACAACGATGCTAAAATTATCTCGCAAAACAATTACTGTGATATGGTTCGGTTTCCAGCGTACGTTATACCTTACATGCAACCTTCAGAAAGTTGGAGTAGCCGATACTTATGTCTCTTTCTGAAAAGTATGAATTCAAACATGAAAATCTTCCTGCGCTGCATATTTATTATGTGACATATCAAAATGTTCCTCCAAATAAATTGCTCTGTTTCAGACATTCTTCCTGATGCAATGATTCCAAAACGAGGAATAATCAACGTTGATGTTGAAATGAGATCCTTACAGCTAAAGCTACGACGAGCTCAAACAAACAATTTGCAGACAGCGCAAGCTAACACAAATGCTTCGAGAAGATATATCTTTCCTGCAGTTTTTTTAACGACGTTGCAGCTCTTCAAAATAATATTTATAGCGTGCGCGATGTCTTGAAAGTACAATCCCGTCCTCGCTTGGGACGAGTTTTCTCGTCGTAGGTAAACATGTCGGGGGCACGTTTAATAGTTTCGGATTGCCTGCTAGGGGCTTTACCAGCGGGCGGGTGACCGTGCACGCACTATATCGATGGCGGAGGGGTGAGGGGGCACAGTGATTCCCCGCGTCCGGCTCGTACGTTAAAATATTAAAACCTTAAAAATTTACAAGAATGTCTTGGTAAATATGGTTTTTTAATGTCTTTGCTGGTTAACAAAAATAAGAAAGGCAGGGGCCAGCGCTACACTGAAAATGAAAAAAAAAAAAAAAAACATTTGCATCTGCTATTTATTATTGTTCGCCAAAGGTTTACAAATTTTTACGAAAAATTTTAGACTGCCCACTGTAAGTTCTTTATGTTTGTGGCTTCAAGGTATGTCAGTAAATCCCGGCATAAATAACAATGTTTTGAAGCTACTTAAGTTGAAAGTGTCACAATTACGCGTTGAAAACTGCATAGTGTCTCTCGTATTTGATGAAATGTCTTTGAAAGAGAACATTGTAAACAACTCTGCTTCAGATGTTTTTGAGGGATGCCCTGATTTGGGTACTGAGGATAGGAAATTGTGAACCTCCTCTGAATCCCCAGCAGTCATTAGCCAGTCAAGCAACTGCTTTAATGATTAGAGTAAAGAAAAATTTCAAACAGATTTTGGAATATTTTCTTACTGTTGGCTCCATGAAATCTGAAACGCTAAAAGACGTAATCCAACATGCCTTACAAAAACTTCAGGAAACTGGCTTCATAATTAAAGCAATAAATAGTTTGTGACCAAGGCCCTAAGGCCCTAACAACTTCAAAATGCACGTACTTTTTGATGTCTCGTCTGATAGGCCATACATAGTTTCATATGAAGAAAAAGTTTACATGTTCTTCGATGCACCTCATCTCTTAAAGTCCATCAGAAATAATATTTTAAAAATGTATGTCATGCATAATGGAAATGTGGCCTCTTTTCAACAAATAGTGTAATTTTATGAGAACGATAAGCTTATGAACCCAAGACTGGCTCCTAAAATGAATAATAAACACACAGAACTGCCACCTTTTTCACCTATGAGAGTCTGTTTAGCAACCCAGCTTCTGAGTCACTCCATTAGTCGTGGTATACTGACACATGTTGCTTTAAACAACATGCCAGGTACGTATGTTTTTACTGCAAACTTCATAAACGATTTTGATTCTTTGTTTGATGTATTCAACTCTGCCCAGAAGTCAGATGCAAAAGTGTTTCGAAGATCTATTTAAAATGACAGATCACAATAGAAATTTTTAAAAGAAATTGATAAAAAATTAAATTCATTAAATTTTATAAATTCAAGAAGAGCAGTTCCGCCATGTGTGAAAGGTTGGCTTCTAAACGTTTCAGCTTTAAAGCAGCTGTGGAATGAGCGACAAGAAAAATTCAATTTTAAATTTCTAATGACACGACGACTTACACAAAAATGTCTTAAAAATGTTTTCTCCATAATTAAGAGCAAAGGGTTTCACAACGTTACACCAGACTGTTAGAAATTCAGGTCAGCTATCAGGAGTGTTGTGAGCAACCAGTTGTTGATGCCCTCTTCTGATAGCAATTTATTGTGAGTTGGGTTTCTCTAAATGTGTGCTGCTGAAATCTTATTTTAAAGAAATATTGTGCTGGCATTTTTTTTTAACAAACCCAGTGAACAGTGAAATTAGTGAGGAAACTGAACCGGATATTGACAGTGTACAAGTTGACAGTGTTGGATATGTATCCGGGTGAGTGTGCAGCAGACTGAACTATGATGTCTGCAAAAAAAAAAAAAAACATTTATCTTGATGTGAGGAGTTATGCACAACGGGTGACATTCATATTTCTATGAAAAAATATGACAATGTCAATTTATTGTACCCCACTGAACATGCATCTGTACTATCACGTAGTATTAATTCCCTATCCGTTAACAAATTCAGCACATTCCGTATATAGTTCCGTTCTTCTGTTAAGGCAAAGTTGATGCAAGAATTTAAAGTTGCTCCAGATTTTCCAGTTTGCCCAGATCGTATTAGAGTATTTTCACGTAAATTTTTTAATGTTCTCATAAAGTGTTTTTTGAAAACAACTAATGATGCTACAGGTAGAAGTGTGAAAAATAAAATATTCACAGAAGCACATAACATAAAGATAAAGAGGTTGAGCAAAGTCTTTTGTTTGTAAGTAAGAATGATACGTCGCCGTTTTCTCTCTTGTCTCTGCTGGCTTAAATGCCATGTTACGATACAACAGTGAGAAACAGTCCAGACGTTTGTCAAATGAGGGGAGGAGGACATTTTGCCATGCATAATCCTTTGTGTATTTATACATGAGTATATGCTGTTATCGGTAAAACGGAGTACTTTTGAAAGCCTTGCGTAAGATATACTTGTATACACACTGTTTAGTCTTCTACAATACGTAGAAATTAACGTTCCATTGTGCCGGATCACTTTATTCATACGTCGGTCAAGTGAAACTGTGAAATTATTACAAAAGTAAATATTTTACAAATTTACTCATTCTTACACTTATATCCATTAAATAAAACATAAAGCAAAATAAATTATTTCAGTATTCTCAAATGCTTACCTAAATCTTTTAATTGTACGATAAGACGTGGAATTACCTAACGTCCGTCGTTAACTTCACTGGGCTCGTGGCAGTCAGTGTGCCCATTAAAATACACGCAGGTATGGGGCAGCGATATTTCTCCAAGGTTGATTTCAAAAGTGCTCAACTAACCACGAACAGCTTATACATGCATACAATGTTTCCACACACACATGCATATTGTTAGGCTTGAATCGTCCGCCTCCAACCACGGCCACTCTCGGCGCAGTGGTGAGTGGCTCACCACAATTACCACAATTTGACCCCTCCCTTCCCCTTGTCTTTTCCAAGCCCCGCGACAAGGCAGTCCCGCTACATCGCCTGGCACGCCGGTGGGGGGATTGATAGCTGNCCCCCGTCTATTCTTTTGCGCGGCCGACTTGTGAAGAATGTTCTCGGCAATGGAACCGACACTTTAATCACGAGAGTCTGTGGATAGCACTGCAAAGAAGAGTGAAACGAAGGTGCGAGAGATTGCAGTGTACGAGAGTGTGTGTGTGCTGCGACTACGAGCGAGGGGTCGCGAGTGCCGCGGAGGGCGAGGCATCCGACGAGTAGAGTGCGGATGTGTACGGGGGCGCTGCAGAGCGTCCCGGACAGGGAAGACTAGCTATGTTTGGACTGATGCAAGGTGGAAAACAGATTGGACGAGTGATACAGACTCGATTGTAAATACTGTAGCTGTCAGATAACAAATATATGATTTTTATTGTAATCCAGTGGGTGTTGAAAACTGTTTGTAAAGTCTGATTTCAAGTGTCTTTTTTTGGTGTTAATTTCTGTGAGGTGGCCGACGATTACATGCTTATTAGTTGTAAATAGTAAGTGCTAGCCATTATTGTCGAAACATAGTAAGTTTGGAGTGTGTTTTTGAATTGTTTGTAAACAAATCAGAAAATTGTTATTTGTTATTTAACTTAATTAATACCTTCTTCCCTTAAAGAACCTTGCTACGCCAAGATACTTTGGAAAAATTGTAGCATTAAATATGTACGCATTTATGACATAAGTAAGTCAAAAGTTAACCAGTGTCCTTTTTCATCCTTACGCACTATTTCGGATGGACTAATATGAATTGGGATATTAATAAGCAACAAGAAAGTATATGATTGTAACTTACACGATTGCTTATATTAAAGATTTTAGAAATAAGATCTTCCTCTTGAAAATACCTCTGCCCGTACTTATTGTCTTGTCTTGCTATAACACATTACACGGAACAGCAAATAAATTGTGTAAGTTCGAAACATTTTTTTTTTAGCTTTCTTAGAAGATATTCTATGACGGCAAACTTAAACTAAGAATTTTTAACCATGGCAGTTAGTGCAAAACGAAACCGAGAAAGAAAAGCGTGCTACTTAGAATGTTATCGAAGATGTTGGTACAAAAATTTTTCGTAGTTTTCCAGTATACTACTGCGGTAGCTTAGAGTAGGGGAGGAAGAGAGAAATAAATGCAAGCAATCAGCAATTACATGCATTAAAAAAAAAACTACCAGATGTAGTGAAATTTCCATCGCCCATAGTCCAAATAGATGCAGGCCTGTTAGAACAGCCATTCAAAAGCGATGCTTTCTGCATCATTATCATCCATCATTTAGTCATATTGTCAACACATTCATTGGTTTTCTGAAAGGATAATTTAGGTGCGTATTGGTACCCATTGGTGGACTTACATTTTTCTCATGATATAGCAAATTATTTTTTGTTATAGATTCTGACGAGTGGCTTAACGGAATTGTTGCAGTTCTTGTGCACTTTTCGTGCTCGCTTGATAACGCTGTGATTATAACTGTAGGCTATGCGCCTTTTGGAAGAGGAAATCTGCAGATGGCTGCTATGAAAATTTCGTCCGAACACGGAAAAAAACTGCTGAAAGATTTGGTTGAATTGCGTTCATATAATCTGTCGCGTGAAAGAGTGCACTTCTTGACAATGTTATGGAAGTAGTCTTGTGTGCAGTTATTTCCACGGGAAAAATATTTTTTGTTGACATACTAGGCAGGCTGACAGCCGAGTGTGTTTATGTATAAACATCATCTGTGATGGGAGGAGACACTGCTGTATCCATAAAAACAGCCATAAGCAGTAATAATAATTTTTTGAACAAATGGTAATCTAGAAACATCCACGAAAGCAAATGTGCCAAAGCCATAAATCTATCACACACACACACTCATAAGCACGGAATTTTTTTTCATCCCAGTTGCCCACACTAAACAAAGGCATCAATCGTGGTCGTTAAATGTTTTCCCCCATACATTAAATTATCATTTCCAGCCTGCACAGTATCTATAAACTTAAAAATAAAAACTATTACAATATTGTTGGAAGATATTAGCTTGATGCGTGACAGGTACAGGGGGATAGGCATTGCACTGTTTTCACACCCTGCTATAGTTGTCCTGGGCAGGCAGCCAGCCAGCCAGGGCAGGCAGGTTACAACGAAACTTCCGGGGAAACACCGCCGGGGCTGTCCCGACGTATAAGGATACGCGGGGAAGAACAGAAGCGATAGAAACAGGGTAAGTCCCAAGAAATAGCTGATATAAGCCCCCGACGAAGGAATCAGGGGGTGCCCCCGAAGAGAATTAGTGCCGAAACAGCTCACAGGAATCCCCGAAACGTCCTAACACACCCTCCCTCCACCCTCGTCGGGGTGCATAAGCCGCTGACGAGACACGAAATCCTACACAAAAAAAGTACGAGGTATACGGGGGATTTCCCGATTTCTCTCTCGAGAAACTGCTGACAGCTAACTTGAATATAGCGGGAGACGGATTAATTTCACGAGGGACGAGGTCAGTTGTTCGGGATCAGTTGTTGACAAACAGTTGTTCAGCCAAGATGGGAAGGAGTTGTTCGGCAGCCGCAATGCAAGGCAGAGAAGGCAGTTAGTGCGAGAGGCAGTCATATCACCAGGCCGGAGTTCGGACCCGGCCCAGGCAGTGAGTACGATCAGTTGTTCGGAGTCAATTATCGCCAGCTGAGACGGGAGTTGTTCGGTGGTACAGCAGCGAGACGAGTTAGGTGTTCCGCCGAAACGGTAGGCGAAGCAGACACGGGAGTAATCAGTCGTGTGACGAGAACAGTGCCGAGAATATGAGTAAATTCCCGGAAACGAGTGGCAGCCCCAGACCAAAAGGCACCATTCCCCGAGAAGACGTAGTCGTGCGCCGGATGATGACGAGGCAAGCAGTCAGTCAGTCAGTAAGTCAATAGTGACGCCACCGAGGAGAGAACCCAGGAACAGCCGAAACTTAATGTGTAAATTCCCGAGACAAACCCAGTAAAATTGCCGAGAACTTATGAGTTCATTTCCGAAAACGTAGTGGCATTTTCCGAGGTGGGGAAGTCAGAAACGCGAGCTGCAGACGAGGAGACGCGCTCTCCTATGAGTAACGCCAGCCGAGGTCGCAGAGAAATCCCAAGTCCCGGGAAACCAATCCTGGACTTCTGAGAGAGTCAGTCAAAGCTGCAGGAAGAAGCCAGCTGAGTACAGCACGCCAACGAGAGCTAGTTCGAGGGCCTGACAATGGGCCACCCAACTCACCATGCCTCAGATACCAAAGAAGACAACTCACCAAAAGCCGCAGTCACAGATAAGTAGAGAAACGTCTCCCTTCAACAACCTTCCCCAACGCGTAGCATACCGCCCACCAGCCCTTCAGGCCTACAACTAGTAGGGGGCGGGGGGCTCAGTCTCGCCAGTGTATGTAAATACCTATGTTACCTTCAGACAAATAAAATACAGGTGTGTTAAATAACGGAGAATACGAGTATTTGTTTACCCCTAACGCAACAACCACAGGTGCCCTTAGTCTGCACCAAAATAATTTAACTATGTAACCTACTAGCCATCATTCTGTATAACTCAGGTGGCCTAGTAGCGTCAAGCTGAACACGAATTAAATATAGGTTACGTATGTCTGAGTACAGTATAACAGTATGGCGAAGGACAGAAAGTCATGTTTTCTCGTTTCACATCGAAGCCGATACTTCAGCTTCATGCGATCGTATACTTGATATCGTCTCCGACGAAGCTGAAGATCCTCCATCTTCACTTGTGACGTGGCATAGTTAAATTAAAATATATTTATTTAAATAATTTTAAATTATTTTATTTGATTGATTGCTTATTGTGGCTGACGTTTTAACAACTATTTCAACAAGCTGTCCCAGAAGGAATGTAATTATTAGAGATACAAAGTGGTGGGCCAACACTTAATTATTTATAAACTAAAATAGAATTTAAATATTTTTTATTTAAATGAATACATGTTGCGTGGGAGGGGGAAAGGGAAAATTTGAACATCCAACATGGCCGCTGAGTGCGATCTCTACCTGTAACTACAACTGAGTTGGCTGGTAGCTCCTAGTTCCTACTCCTGGAATCCTTGAACCCGGACATGCTATTTCTATCTACTTATGCGTGTGTGTGTGTGTGTGTGTGTGTGCGCGCGCGCGCGCGCCTCAGAGGCATAAAACATTATGTACACTTTTTGTCAAAATTAATTTTCCACTAGAGTCTTGATTGCCATTTTAATCACTATATTGGGATGTAAAACACTAGGTCCAAAACTCTGTAATAACAAAGATCTGCCTCGTTAAAATCATGTCAGAGGCGTTCACAACGGGTGATTGCCCCCTCACTCTTAGAAACAGAATTTTTGCATAGTTATCGCAGAGTATGATGACGTTGGATTGGAAAGTAATTTCCGTGCCTCGCTGGCCTTGTATGAGAAAAATCTAGAAGTTGTATGTAAAAAGAGCGTATATAAGAAAATCTTTTTTGAGAAAATTAGTTGTAAAGATTTGGCATGCTTCTAACCATTATACCATACAATTGTGAACTTTGAATCCTCTAATAAAATATTTAAAATCATCTTTAATTTATTATGATATTATGTTGATTTTACAACATTGTAAGAAAACATTTAATAAATGAGCAATAAGTAAAACGTATGCAGCCCTTTATCGAGAGATGGTTTCCGGTCATATTTATATACGCCCTTTTTGCATAGATATAGCTATGTTCTGAGTGTATAGTATTTAGTTTAAAATGTTAAAATACATATTTTTCGTTTTATTGAAGTGTATTCCAAAAACCAAATATATTAATAATAGTAAAATTATTAATAACATGAAATAAAGAAAAAAGTGATTATTACTTGTCCTAATAAAACACATTCTTAAGCCAAGTGCAAAGATATTGACATGAAATTTCACGCACACACAGAACACACCAGGGAGAATGTAAAAATAACATATCCCTCAAAGGGGCGTATACGGGATACGCCCTTTTCACAAAGAACTCCTAAAAAGATGTTATTTTAATTTTCATAATTTGAATGTGGTGCCAGATACAAATAAAATCTTGGAGTAAGTAGAATGTGTATAAACAAATCTATTTGCACATTTTGACTCAAAAATAAATAATTTTCCAAAGAACAAACACATGGTTTTGTCAATAAATAAACTTAATAACTGTTACATTTTAACATTGAAATTAAAAAATTATCTGGGGTAGAAACCCCCGGATCCCTCTTAATATGCAGTCACTACCAAGTCTTATTTTTCTAGTAATCCCTCCTTCCATCCCCAAATATTTCCTCCCTTTCGTATGCTTCAGCACAATCTAGCGGATGTTTAAGAAACGACACAAAATAATGCTTTCAGTCTGCTGTTAGTATGTTGTGTTGCGTGCTTGTATTTCGTATGGAGTGTTCAGGTTTTTTTTAAGAAGAATTAAATATGAATTCATTCAGAACCAATAACTTCGAGCTAGAATAATAATGATCATCCTCTGATTGAAATAAAGTGGTAATGAATTTATAATATGCCTATTTAACACTACGTAACTGGCTGCAATTACTACGGCAGTGTTCCACCAAATATTTTTTGCACAGTACAGAGCTCGAAGACTAACATTTTGTGATGAATAAAGTGGATGTACACTGAAGAGTCAAAAAACTGGCACACCTGCCTAATATCATGTAGGGTCCCCGCGAGTACACAGAAGTGCCGTAAGAAGACGTGGCATGGACTCGACTAATGTCTGAAGGTATGCAGGAGGCAATTCACACCATGAATCCAGCAGGGCAGTTCACAAATCCATAGGAGTGCGAGGCGGGGGAGATCTCTTCTGAACAGCACGTTGCAAGGCATTCCAGATATTCTCAATAATGTTCATGTCTGGTGATTTAGGTGGCCAATGGAAGTGTCTAAAGTCAGAAGAGTGTTCCTGGAGCCACTCGGTAGCAACTCTCGACGTGTGTGGTGTCGCATTGTCCTGCTGGAATTGTCCACGTCCGTCGGAATGCACAATGGACGTGAATGGGTACAGGTGATCGGACAGGATGCTTACCTATCTGTCACCTGTCAGAATCGTATCTATACGTATCAGGGGTCCCATTTCACGCCAACTGCACATGCCCCATACGATTACAGAGCCTCCACCAGTTTGAACAGTCCCCTGTTGACATGTAGGGTCCATGGATTCATGAGGATGTCTCCATACTCGTACACGTCCATCCGCCAGATACAATTGGAAACGAGACTCGTCAGACCAGGCAACGTGTTTCCAGTCATCAACAGTCCAATGGCGGTGTTGGCGGGCCCAGGCGAGGCGTAAAGCTTTGTGTCGTGCAGTCAACAACGGTACACGAATGGGCCTTCGGCTCCGAAAGCCCATATAAATGATGGTCCGTTGAATAGTTCGCACGCTGGCACTTGTTGATGCCCCAGCATTGAAATCTGCGCCAATTTGAGAAAGGGTTGTACGTCTGTCACGTTTAATGATTCTCGTCAGTCGTCGTTTGTCCCGTTCTTTCGCGATCTTTTTCCGGCCGCAGCGATGTCGAAGATTTGATGTTTTACCGGATTCCCGATATTCACGGTACACTCGTGAAATGGTCGTACGCGAAAATCCAAATTTTATCGCTACCTCGGAGATGCTATGTCCCATCTCTCGTGCGCCGACTATACACCACGTTCAAACTCACTGAAATCTTGATAACCTGCCATTGTAGCAGCATTAACCGATCTAGCAACTTTTCCAGACGCTTGTTGTCTTATATAGGCGCTGCTGACCGCATCGCGTTACTCTGATTGGTTCTATACCTCTGTTATTTGCATACGCACGCCTATACCAATTTTTTGGCTTTGTTCAAGCAGGTTGACCTGATAAGAAACACCAGACAGAAGGATGTACCCACAACAGTTCTGGACCCTGTATGTAACTTACCAAAACCTTTTTCCAGACTGAAATACAATGATTTAATAGCACTGCTGCCATATGTAAGTATCTTTAATTTGGCATGCATTTTATAAAAACTTGGGATATAACCATTCCACCAAAGACTATCCGGGCAATGATTATGGAGGTAAAAAATGTATACAATGGAATGTGGCTTGAATGACATAGTTTGAATGATAATATTTGTTTGTGCTTGGGATTTTGACAAGTACGGTGCTACTTTCCCCCGTAGTACTTTTTCCAAATGTGTATGTGAATGTTCCGTTACTGTTTGCATGTTTGTGCAGTATTTTATTTGTAGTAACTAATAATATCGCTAATAAAATAAACGGTACGTATGCAGATTGAAAAGTATATTCTCGTCAACCTTATCTCTTATCGTAAAAGTAATGCAATGGCCTGAAAGTTCATAAATCAAGTAAAAAAATAAAACACCATGTCCATTTTTTTAAATTAAAAAACGTCCATGAACACTAAAGTTCAGACTAATATCAAAGTTGCGTCCAAACTGCAAATACTTAAAATTTATAAATAGATGAGTAATTAATGGAGATGTTGAAAAATAAACTTTAAACAGCTCTCCTGAACAATTCTATTTTTGTAACATGGTGTCTTATGGCATCCGGGCTCCGATATATATATTATACATATTATGTATATATACACTGAAGAGCCAAAAAAACTGGTATAGGCGTGCGTATGCAAATAACAGAGGTATGGAACCAATCAGAGTATCACGATGCGGTCGGCTGCTAGATCGGTTACTACTGCTACAATTGCAGGTTATCAAGATTTAAGTGAGTTTGAACGTGGTGTTGTAGTCGGCGCACGAGAGATGGGACATAGCATCTCCGAGGTAGCGATAACATTTGTATGTTCGCGTACGACCATTTCACGAGTGTACCGTGAATATCGGGAATCCGGTAAAACATCACATCTTCGACATCGCTGCGGCCGGAAAAAGATCGCGAAAGAACGGGACAAACGACGACTGACGAGAATCATTAAACGTGACAGACGTGCAACCCTTTCTCAAATTGGCGCAGATTGGATTGGTTTTGGACTGCCCTGCAGGGTTCATGGTGTGAATTGACTCCTGCATACCTTCAGACATTAGTCGAGTCCATGCCACGTCATCTTGCGGCGCTTCTGCGTTCTCGCGGGGGCCCTACACGATATTTGGCAGGTGTGCCAATTTTTTTGGCTCTTCAGTGTATATACATTAGCTGTTCCCGCGGCTCCGCTCGCGTGGAGTCCAGAATTATTGTTTAGGTTTTTTTTTAAATAAAGTTGAATTTTACTTAGTGTTAATTATGAGACATTCATTAGACAAATATTTTTAATTTAAACATACTTTTATTTTTTACATTTTAAAATTTTGCATAAAGTAAATTGTTGATTTTTCTTTTTCTACTCTAAAGACATGTATTTTACCTATCAGGTTAAAGTTAGGAAAATATTTGGCGTGCCGTAATTACGGACGTAAACCATCTCGTCTTGGGTTATCTCGTGTATGTAGTGTTGTCCAGGGACGTTGGTAAAAACGCTTATTAGTATTTCTTTGTTTTAGATAGATATATGCTACCACGGAGTTTTTTTAAATGTCTTTTTATTCTACACAATTCTTTACTTCATGATATTGTTCCATCTTTAACGGTTTAGACAGCGTATTGCAAGAGAGCGCGCTGGCGACAAACTTTTTTCCGACTTGATTCACTATTATCGCCACTGCTTATTCCTTATGCTACTTTACGTAACAAAATATATACTAAAACTGGCCAGAGAACAAAGCTATGAATTTAAAAAATATATAAAAAACACATAAATCTGATAAATGGTTTTCGAGTGATAAAGCGCACCAACAGACAGGCAGATAGATACGTTGAGTTTTTTAATATATATATGTGTGTGTA
>NQII01002826.1:182195-194716 GCA_002778355.1 Clitarchus hookeri | reverse complement strand
CACACACACACACACACACACACACACACACACACACACACACACACACACACACACACACACACACACACACACACACACACACACTGGCATGTAGGCTACAAGTTTAGTTGGCAGCAAATTAAGAAAAACTAGTTCCAAATATTGACGCAGATTTGTGTATTGCAAGTTTACTTTTTAAGTACGTACTAATGTAGGTTTATAACAATTTCATATTTTCACTTGACATTTGACATGTGGTAATGAGACACAAGGACAAAAGTAGTTCTTAAGCAGGTTTTCGAAAGTGCTCCGTTAACCGTGAACAGTTTATATATACACACGTATACTGTATATGTCGTAAAAATGGGTCACCTGGTTCAATAAACAAAGTGTTTGAGGGTAATTATCACGTGCGAAAATTGCAGGTGAAATCACGTTACTAGGTATGCCATACGACCATGAGTTACTAGAAAGCGAAACTGAAATGTTAAGTTACTTTGAACAGAGACCAAATTAAAAATAATACAGCAACTGTTAGTTTATTGAAGTGACGAGACGCGAGAGACCGTTATCATAATTACAGGAAATGTAAATAACTAAAATTATTTGTGTAAATCAAATTTGCGAACGTGGAAAAAAAAATACAAAAAAAGTGCGAAACATTCGTTTTCAAACATACCAAATGAGAGTATTTTATGTTGAACAGTTTCTTAGAAGTTACAGTAAACGAATTCTTCACCCTATCATGTAATTTGTCCAGTATGTACTAAAATACGACATGTTAATCAAAAATAAAAATATTTTTACTCATCACATTTAAATTATTCCACCTACAAGACAATTCTTCAAATCATGCGTAACTTTATTAAAATACCATTTTCTCAGTTTTTTAATTATCTCTGCTCTATACATCTTTCTGAAAAATACATATCCAGCTGAATTATTTGGCCGAATATTTAGACAAAGGTCGCACTGTGTAAGGATTAATTTTTGGACGCACAGTCTTCGTAATGTTCCTGCGTTTCATCCGCATCCGCATTTTGCATATTTCCTCTTCCTAAAAACGCGAGTCCGAAACGAGAAACTTACTGCGACTATAGCATGGCCCTTTCTTTCGACATGACAAGAATTCAGTAATACTTGTCTAGTATGACTTTCTTTTTCTCTAGAAATCTTAAAACCAGACGGAACCCTTTTTTCTTTTTTTTTTTTGTAATCAGTACCACTGTGGATGGTTAAAAGGAAAAAGGGTGTCATTGCGTATCTATAGCGTCATACTGGAACACAGGGCACTAAAGAGAATGTCGACAAGTAACTACATGACGTCGTGACGGGTAAAAAATGCGCAAAACTGATAAATCTAAGCGACCAAATACTGTCCTCCTACACGGGGCTGCCGTGACCGTCTTAGTTCACGAAACTGCCGTTGGAGCAAGGCGCGCGCTACACGTGCAAGCCCCATTGGAATGACGCTTGCTGCGCCATCTAGCACGTTCGAACTAAACTGCGAGGAACGTGGTGGCCGTGATGTTGCCTGCAGTAATTCGGAAGTGGAGTTGGTATCTTGCAATGGCCAAATGACCGAGCGCGGTTTGTTACTTCGCCAGGGTGTTTCGTGCAGTATCGTGTGATTACTGTCTTTCCATCTCGAGCGGACCGGTTGTGCAAATCCAAAAGTTATGAAAATAAACACAGCAGCTGTGTCGTTCTGCGAACTGCTGCGATCTTTCACCACACCGGGCTTCTGAAATTGGATATTAACCAAGTGTTCCACAAGGTATGTATGTTTTCTTTTTCAGATGTTCGTGGCGTTTTTACAATAGTACCTGATACATATATTTCCTGGAGGGTAAAAAAACACGTAGACAAATTGTTTTGTGCAAACGTAGTTTTGTTATAATACTCTTCAGATAGCGCGAAATTACTTCCCAAAGAGATAAGTTATCAAAATTCATTATGTATGTTACGTAGGTACGTGGATTTAAGCTTTTTTTTTAGACGTGTTGCCATGTGCGAGTCAGATGGTGAAGGACCTCCGAAAATATTTCAGACGTTAGAACGGGTGGAAATTGCGTTAGTGACAGGCAATTGGGAAATGTAGTTTTCGTATTTTTATTGTTTACTACAAACAGTAGTGGCAATTTTTCTAGTTTTGTTTATTTATTCATGTATTTTTTGCGTGTTACGGAGATTGAACGAGTGAATTTACGCGTTGTTGATTTGCTATTTTATGTTTGTGTCAACCCTTTATTTGTTCCAAACTTTATTAAACTAGCTTGTAGTAAATGCGATTTTGATGTAAACACAAAGGCATACGTTGAATTTCAGACCAAATTGCACCAGTAGGCCTTGCCAAAACAATTTCACGCCTAAATGTATTTACACAGCGCATTGCGAACCAAGTGTAGAAATCTATATAAATATGGAAATTATTCTTAAATGTTGGCAAAGCCAAATTGTTTACTTCCATGCACGTGTGCAAAAAGTACTTTCTACTGTCGTTCATTCTTAATTTCTCGCCAATTATTAAAACATAAAATACATTTTTCAACTTTTTAAATGTATTTTTGATTAAATGCTTTTGTAATGATGCATACATTATACAGACTTAGTGTAATAGTAGTATTTTGTATTTAATTATTTTGACGTAGGCCTTTATAATTAAATTTTACTTGATTTCAAGCGTACACAGCCTGTGACAAGGGAGATTGCACTACGTTATCTTGTAGACAAATAATGTTGAACTTAATATTGTAAATACCGACCACGTGGAGATAATGCTCAATATTGCTGTTAATAAGTTGTAATATAAATAAATGTCCAGCATATAATACTGACACGACGTAAGGGAATAGCTACGAGTAACCCGTGATATATCGATGTGTGTTGACGATTTTCTGCGGTTGAGTTAAAACAACGTAAATAAACTTGTTATCTTATTGACGTCATAGCCGCATACGGAAATGGTTTTAATAACCCTGTGCTCAATGAAAAGTGCAGGTGAAATATGTCAGCCGGGTTCGGATTGATTATTTCGTTATTTAGTAATTTGCAGTTTGGTGGTTACAATTTGGATGCTGCCGGCCGTCACTTTTTTTTTTAGCAATCGTAACAATACGTAGAAATTTTAGATGCCAGATGGTTTTTAAAGAAACTTCCAATGACGATTTGGTAATTTCGTGTTATCGTAAAGGTACGTCCCATACAAAAAAAATCTAAATAAGAAATTACAAAATATGTCATTTTTGTATACAAAATCGTCACGTGACAAATTTCTTGGCAGATTGTGCCAAGTCGAACATGACCTCACTTGCATGCTTCGTAACGCAGAACGACATGTCACAAACAACTACGAAAACGGTTGTTGACAGGGCAATTCCGTTGACATCGAAAACGTGTGAAACGCTTCGAGTGTGTGTACAGGCTGTTTATTTGGCGTGGTGAAAAAAAATCTTGTCTTCAATATTAATGCCAATACATGTTACAGCATTATGACACTACATGTAACCTGCTTGATGGGAGGGGGGATCTGGCACTAATCTGTAACATTGTAGAAACCACGATAACAACGCCTGACATATAATCAATCTGAGGACTTAATTACTACACTTAAAAACAAATACAGGGTGAGTATAAAAGAATACCCCAAATTTGAAGGTCTATAATATCAAAACCAAACAACTTACAACCTTGGTTGACCAATCAAATGAACCGTGGAACTGTGAAGTTTGTTTACCATATCTTCATAAATGTTCAATGTGACCACCACGAGCGGCCCGAACGACATCTACGCCATAATAAAACTCGTTCCACACTCTTGTCAGCATGTCCGGTGTTACGGTTTGGATGTCGTCCGTAATTCTCGTTTTGAGGTCGTCAATGTTAGCTGGCAATGGTGGACGAAACACTTGATCCTTTATGTACCCCCATAGAAAGAAATCGCTCGGTGCAAGATGCGGGCTTTTTGGGGACCAGTGATGAAGAGCCTGGTCACCAGCTGCTTCTCGACTAATCCAGCGTTGCGGCAACGTCTTTCTCAGGTATCCACGAACAACTAGGTGCCAATGGGGCGGCGCACCATAAAGGAAACATCAGCCCGTCCCCTTCACATTTGCGTATCGAATGCGAGCTCGCTACCCCCTCATCTCCTCAAACCGAGAGTTACGAACGCCATCCAAACCGTAACACTGGGCATGCTGACAAGAGCGTGGAACGAGTTTGACTATCGCGTAGATGTCGTTCGGGCCGCTCGTGGTGGTCACATTGAACATTTATGAATGTATGGTAAACAAACTTCACGGTTTCGCGGTTCATTTGATTGGTCAACCAAGGTTGTAGGTGGTTTGGTTTTAATATTATAGACCTTCAAAGTTGGGGTATTCTTTTATACTCACCCTGTATATTTAGGCACTTCTGCATGGTTTAAAAGAATACACATTAGTTGTTACTGTGATGATAAAAAAATACCCCAACAAATTTGACATCTCTTTCAGGTAACCTGTAGCAATAACTGTGTAAGTGCAATGCAGTAGATATGGCCTTACTTGTTCCTGTACTAATACATTGACCAAACGCTGAATTGAAACGGTGTTGCTTTACTGTAAAGTTTAAAACTCTGCATATGGCCTATGTGAATACAAAAATTCATTCAGTGTGATAAGAATTTAAAAATTTTTTTTGCTTAAGTACTAATAGACAACAATGCACTTTTATATTATTAAAATTACGTTTGTTACTTTTAAAGCGAAAACGATATTTTATTATTAGTGTGGATGAGAATCAGCTGGATGTTGAGTGTCTATTAATCTTGATGACTAGAGAAAACAGTCAGTTTCGTATTTGCATAAAATTTTGATTAAGCTATTTCGCCGTCATCGATGTCAACAAATGTGTAGAATTAAAGGTTATTGTAAATTGTTAGACATACTACAGCATCATGCAACAAAACTAAATGTATCGTAAAGTAGTTGGCGACGGCGACCTTAACTGTAACATTGAAGATGTTAAGCTTCATTTAGTGATGAAGTTTAGGTAGCATAGTTGTTTGTGCGTAATATGTCATGGATGTGTGTTTTAACTTAAAAAAAATTGCAACGTCTCTAAATATTGTTTACACTACAATGGACAGGCCCCATCATCGTACTAGTTACCCAACAGTCTCCATTATTTATTTCATTTTTCGAACAGTAGTTGAATACCTTCACAGCTAGGATTGGATTGTGTTCTTGTACCTTTTGGCTTTCGTATCCGGTACGCAAGTGTGAAAGTATGTTGTGTAAATGTGTTTTTTTTCTACCACCAGCGTGTTTTGTTTTAATCTTTTGCGCCGCTGAGAGTTGTCACTGTTTTTTATCTACCAGTTACAAATGGCAAGGTTTTTTCGTCAGAAAAAAAAAAGTATAACTTTTGAGGCTGAAAAGCTTACTGTTTAAATATTTTTACATTCTTGTGTTTGCGGCTAGAACAGCACAGACCGCAATGTTACTGTGCATTATCGGATTGTTTGCAAGTTGCTGTTGCAAAGCCTTCCCGACGTTACATCATGAATCCAGTATCATCATGACAGACAACAGGAAGCGACACATCTGAACAACGCGAGGAAAGGCTGTCCCTTATCCAGCTCCCCACAACATTCCCAGCAGAGATACTCCGATTGGACGTCTGCCTGGGAGGGCGTCTCACTTAGGATAGAATAATTCAGGTTGATCCTGAACTACAGGTACAAACACTGTGAGGTGATTCCCTATGCGGAACGAGATGGAATACGTTATACGACCTATATCCCACAGTAATTCGTAGGGAAGGCAGGTGCCCTTGAAAATCGATATTTAAAATGGTTTTCATTCGAAATACTATAACCTACTTGAGATGAAAGAACGATTCCGTGAATACTGTTGTATTGAATCGAGATCTGAAATTCCCGAACGGTTGTTGTGTAATATCATCCCCATCCAATGAGAAAATAAGGGGTGCCGTGTTATTATCCAACAAATATGTGTAACCTTTGGCTGTTTATCGCTTTTTATTAACACCATAGTCATGTGTACATTATTGTACAAAAAATGGTGTAACTCTCACAGGGAGGCGAACGATTGTCGAGAAAAAACAGTTTGTAAGGGTGCAGTAGGTTGCCCACCAGGTACCCGTACAACAAACGTTGTGTGTTTCGTCGACAACCGTTCGCTTAAGAGAGTTACGCCACGATTTTTTCGTACATTAATGTACACATGATTCCGCGTGTGTACCCAACATTGACCTACCCCAAACCACCACAACTGTCAAAGTGACATGGCCAACAGTGATGAACGTAACTGTTTGTATCTTAATTTTCTAGAAACAAGCATTTTTATATGTACAGAATACTTTTACCAATTTAAATTTAAACAAACTGAATTACAAATTGGTTATGTGAAGTATGCAAACAGCGCAAAGCACTTGTTTACCAAACTCAAATCCTATCCACGTACTTTATGATTGTCGTATTGCCAGTAAAGCAGTCCAACGGTGGGACACGTAGACTAGTTCTGCGCAGCCAGCGAGATCGCTCTACCCCGTATTCACTCTACGGTGGTAACAGCTGAACAGAACTGTTGCGTCCCCACCTTCCTGCACAAAAAAATGGTCTGGTGATGCTTCCAAATACAGTAAACATCTTCCCCAGAAACCAGCAGCAATGCCACCCGCGCGCGTTCTATTCTGCTCACGGCTAATGTCAACAGTCTGAAATGTTGATTATGTTTGTACTGTTGATTCCCTCCCCCAAATTATTATTTTTTTCCTTTTATTGGTATCAGTTGTAGCAAATTGCATTTCTGTCGAGTACCCTTGTTGATATGACAAATTACTCGTACATATCCCACAGGCATGACCATACAAACGTTGAAATTAGGGGTCGTGGTCGTTACACATTTAACGACCAGGAAAGCTACGGTGCTATTCTGTTCAGATATTGCATGTTCCGGGTGACCAGAATACATGTTTCTAAAGATACAAACGAAATATCGCACTGCTATTGTTTATGTGATATAAAAAGCCCCCCAAATGTCAGTTCCTTGAGCGACCTTAAAAAAAAAACATCATTTCGCCTGTTCCGCAGCACCAGCATTAATGCGTGACTTCAGCGTTAATCTCTTGAAAACTAAAATATGTAGTAGTAGCTTGTAATTTAGACATGCCATTACGAGCCACGCGTCCCTCTAATGCAGCCGATACGTGTCTGGATCTAGTATATCTGGACGCGACGAAGTGTTAAATCACGAAACAGTTAATTTGATCTTGAATTGGTTTTCTTTACATATTCTGTACGCTTGCCAACATTTATAAACAGAAAACCATGACACACGGAGACGTAAGGAGAAGTGACAAGAGTATGGAAGTTATCAGTGGCGTAGTTGAAAATGTGTTCACGTTGAGCAGCTCCTTATTGAACTTCTGTGACACTGACACACATGTACGTGTCACTCGACCTGCATCCTTTTGGATGACTGACAGGTCCTGGCTATGGTTGGGGAGATTTGGGCGGCTATTAACAGCGAGGTCTTAGAGCCAATGATGGCGAAAGGTAGAAATGGAGCGGCGCCGGAATGCAATGACGGGTGAAACTGAAGATCCCCGAGAAAACCCGCGGACCAGTGGCATCGTTCGGCACGATTCCCACGTGCGAAAATCGGGGAGTGATCCCTTCGGAAATCAAACCCGGTGCGCCTTGGTGGGAGGTGATCGCTCTAGACACTACGCAACCGCGGCCCCATATCGGTAAGGTAGTCCAATAGTAATTTTTTAAAATAAGGATTTTGACGAAATTTAATGGTTTCGTGTATGACATCAACGATAACTTAAAAAAATACTAAATCATTAAAAAAAATTACACTTTTTTAGCGTGAATATGAACCTTTAACATAATATATTGATTCGTACAACTTCCATAAAGTTATTTTAACACAAAGTGTGACTTCAGATTAAGTGTTTCTTGAAGCCACAGAAGTTTTATGATGCAATTTATTTCAAACCCGACAATTGATAGTAACATACCTCGATTTTCTACATGCTGATAAAACTTCATAAGCCGAAAATAGTTCATAAAAGTAGTGCCCTGTCGACAATTTTGACTCCGGAAGGGTTGAACAATTATGCCGCCACTCCCTCCAGTTACTATTGGCGTATCAAGCACGAATACCGAAATTCATAATGTTCACGATAGTGTACAGAATGATACCAACCTACAATTTTACGTTCGGCTTGTCACCATCATTGATCTATGCAAGTCTAAGCGGATTAAAGTAAAAGCTCAAGTGTGGTCATTGCTTGTCCGTCAAACTGCTATAGGCCCTAGTACTTACCCTGCCTGCAATCCTACCGATGATTACACACGTGATTAATGCCTCATTGAATTTCCAGCATGTTGGAAGAATGCACAGGTGCTACTGATAGCAAAATTTCAGAACCAATCTGCTGAAAAAGAATGCCATTCGATCAGTATATTACAAGTGCCGTTGAAAGTAATTTTATATGTATTACTCCAACAAATATTTTTTCCCACATAAGTAAATTTAACATGTTGGCTGATTATCAGTCTGGATTTTGTCCTGTTGTTCTAATCGATGTTGCTGACAATATTCGTGTAACAATTGGAGGACATACAGTTAACGCATTTATACCCAGTATATTTTGGTAAGGCCTTTGTCACTGTAGTCACTCCTGATAGCAAAATATGAACATGTTTACAATTTCTCGGCAGATGGTATGGATCCTATCTTAATGATTCCGGCCAGTGCGTTGTGATGAAACGGTCAGAAGTCTCGATGGTGCCGTATAAAAATGGATTTTCCCAAAACTGTGTGCTCGGCTCCCTCTTATTCTCTCTATTTGTAAGCGGCTTTGGCGAAAGCCTATCTTCGTCTTAACATCGTCTTTATGCCGATGACCCTATTGCTATACTTGGTCGTAAATAAAATTTATCTAAACACAACAACTTAGGAGACACAAATCGTGACGTTGCAGAAAGAAAATGTCGGTCGGTTAGGAGTCGCATAAATGCAAATCCTCCTGAGACCTAGTACATCGTACTTGGTTCTCCAGCCCCTACTAATATCAAGGAATCTTATTTTTTATTCTTTTCAGTAACCGTAACATTACTCTTTCAAATAATCGGTATAAAATAACGATACCGTTAAAATAAACCCACCCTCACTCCAAAATAATATTGTTACAAATCTCTGTGCGTGGACAGTTTTCTGATAGAATAAAAAGGTTTATATTGATTTATAAAAATAAATTACTCGAATTTATTAATTAATTTATATTGTCGGGTAAATAGATATTCAAAATTGACTTAAAAATAATTTTTTCACTTTCTCTGTTGAGCTGCTGAATACAACTCCAGCGAGAATTACAGCAGTAAAACAATCTTTGTATCATCACAATAGTCCTAGAACAATCGATGAAAAAATAAAGGGAACATCACACGTATTCCCCACGGGCTGCAAGTCCAACACCGTGAATATTGTCCATCCATTCATCCTCCCGGAACACTTGACGCTTCCGCGTCAGCCACCGAGCTGGATATGACGCTGCTGTCTAGATCCACGCTATAAATCTGAATCAGTGACTTAATCCTGTAGAAGTATTTGACAGAATCATTAGTTATCAACTGGCGAATCAGTGGAATGCACTGAGATTTCACTGCCAGGCCAGTCCAATTCACTAGGAATAAGTAGAAACCACAGTTCAATAAGTGATTACCAACTAAAATCATGAGTAGAATTTTACTGATTCAAGTGGAGCAGTTTTAACAGATCTGCAGTCAAATTAACTGATTTGGCGCAGTTGGAACTGTTTCAGTTTTAGAGTGCAGTTTCAAGTGTCGCTCGCACTTCACGCATAACTGGCCGCTTCTGAACTGACTAGGTGCAAAGACCGGTATTAATTGGTCCGCCAGTACTCCCCGTACTGTTCTCCAGGTGAAAACACTCCCGCGAGGTCTTGCTCAGTGCCGTTGGGCCACTCGGCAGAAATGTCATGTGATTCTTTCATCCGGAGATTAGTACGGCTCATGCGACTTGGAGGCCGCACCGCGGGTAGATCGCGTCCGGTCCCTGGCCACAAGAATGCCAAAGAATGCAAGAGTGAAATAGTCGCTTATTTCGCGAAGTCCAGCCGCACACGGCAACAAAATGGCGTCACCGGCCGACATATCTGAACGCCTTTTGCCAACCAGCACCTCGTAACTTACTTGGCGGTCGGGAGTCCTTCCAATAGGGTTATGTCTGTATTGCTTTTTGAGGTCAATAGCTAGTTGGGTATTTTCTTTTTATATATAAGGGTGCTTTCGGAATTTTCATTTTTAAAAATATAAGCAAACTAGATAAACTAAGAATCCAGTATGGCGGAGGAAGGTTCCGCTTCCCCTTAAATCCACTTCCTGTGCAACGTTTTCAGTATAGTCTGTTCGCGGTTTCTTCACTCTTTTTGAATAAAACCTTTGAAAAATAACCCCGTACGTGTCGTCTTATATATATATAAGACCACCGAGCCCGAAAAGATTAATGCGTTCATTCCCCATGCCCGCGGTCGAGAACATGTTGCACATGAAGAATGCTTATGGCCAGAACTGTACTCAGCGAGGTCTTTTGAGTGTCTTCGTCCTGCGTAATCTGATTGACAAAAGTCCTTACACCTCTCTGCAGTGAATATAACACCTAGCACGCCGTACGTTGTTAACTGCTTGCGGGAAGCACGCCCGACACATGTTACAACTGCAACCCTGGGCTCGTAAATGAATTCGGGACAAAATGGGTTGAAATACTTGTTGATGTTTAGAGTGTTATTCATCCCTCGTCTGAAGTGTATGTGTGTGTGTGTGTGTGTGTGTGTGTGTGTGTGTGTGTGTGTGGTTTTTTTCTTATATTGGTATAACGGAAGCACTCAAGTGGTTTCATAAAAAAAACTGATTTATAAACACTGCAACGCAATTCAAGTGACAGGTAGCCCCCCCTCCCCCTAAGGGGGATCAGTACTCGCCATCGTGGATTTACGGAATTTCCGCCACAACCTGCAGCATAGATTTTGTCTTCTGTTTTAGGCATAGGAAATGGCTTTTCACGTCTTCTAAAATATGTATTGCTTGACTGCTGTTAGTATCATTTTTGCGAGCGCCACCGCAAAAAAACATTACTAATTTTTTCCTGGCAGTCACTGGTAAAAAAATTAACGGCCGTGATGCTGTAATAATTTGATAAAGCTTGATAAGCTATTTCGTCATGCGAAAAATTTCGTTAAACATTCTAGAACGGAACTTATAGCAAAAATATTATAAATCCAAGATGATGGGTACTGGACCCCCAAGTGAAGGAACGACCACGGCGGTACGTTTATTTGTGTGAAACACACACTAGTCACCGAAAGGAAACCGTTCTACCGGTGGACTTCGGCCGGCACGAGAGGAACAAGTCCGTGGAGTTGTGCCGCCAGATGGGCCCACGTGAGTCTCATCGACGCCCTCGCGTTTGTTGACAGTCTTTGGCCTGATTCGTTCCATCTGTGACGGGACCCCTCCCCGCCCAACCCTTTATTCTGGGTGTGTTTGTTTGTAGGGTCCGACTAGGAGTACGCCTGCCGGGGTCCCCCGCTTTCTGCGAGTCGTCAACGTGTCAGCTCACACGTGCCGTCCACACTTTTTTTTTAAATGACTGATTCTGACTCTTGGACTCGTCCATTTTCTTGAAGTACGTCCCATTTCAATAGCTTGGCGCAACGTAAATAATGGGCGCGTTAAGCGGGCAAAGCACTGCTGAATAGTTGGAGTTTGCGTTATGGGAATCCCGGTCCGTGAGTGAGCTTATTGTTTCCTTTCGTTTTCAGTTATATGTGTGATCTATGAAAACATGATTGAAGAATTACGCCTTGTTTGCTTCGCTATCATGCGTTTGCTTTCGGAGCAGAAGCAAAATGGCGTGGCAGTGGCGGTGATGTACAACAATGAGCAACATGCATGCAGCCAATGAGCAACATTCGGTTGCTCATTGGCTGCATTGGGATCGTGCCTTGTGTCTCATTGGCTTCTATGTGCCGCGAAAGGAAGACTGTTGATCGAGCCATCGTTTGGCGATTAAGTCTATAGGTACTTACTGGCGAATTAATTCCTGCCATATTACTAGAGACGCGGAAATCGCGAGTTAATCTGACGGTATGATAAGAATCCACATTCCTTTACGTTGTGCAGTGTAGCCTCTGCTGTCATTTTCAGGTCTTTTACTTCTTCTCCAGGTTGTGTTTTATTCGCTTATGCTGCTACTAGGTGTTGTTTACTGGTTCAAGAGTGGTCCAGAGTGTGTCAATAGTCTTCGGCCAGTCCACAAACGTAACAGTAAATTAAAAGTGCTTGAAGTATATCCTACTGCGGTATAACTAGCGACATTTCAGGGACAGTGCATATCACTGACAACTGAGGCTATCTTTCTGATGGCGCTCGTGGTTGGATTTCGTGATATTATACGGTAGTTTCGCCTCTACTTGTGTTTATACTATATTCCATGACGACC